>PVLD010006631.1:0-98872 GCA_004027595.1 Dinomys branickii | reverse complement strand
GGCACCAATGTCACCGTCTTTGCCCCTTTCTTTCTTGTCTCCAGTTCTTCACTAGGCTCCTCCCTCTCTCCCACTACCCCTCGCCACCATGTCCCCGTGGTGACCACCACTACTCCCTGCCATTCCCATTCTGTCTTAGAGCTCTCACTAGATCCACCTTGGAGAGGGGTCAGGAGAACCTCTAGGTTCAGTCCCTAGTGCCACAGAAACCAGAACATCTCTCTCGCCAAGCCCTCCAGCTCATTGCTCTCAAATTGGACCAAATGCAGGGCCAGAGCTGAGCACAATCTCCTTCCCCCCTCCCTTTCTCAGTGTCATTTTCTGTTCCTAGGCCCAGAGACAGGGCCAACCCTCTCTGGGGCCTTCTGACCCTTTGTCCCACTCCAGGGGTCCCAGCGCTCCTGGTGCTACTTCTCCTTGCTGTCGAGAGTTCAGTGTATGGACCCTGCGTGATACCCGTCTCCCCCAGCCAGGAAAATGGCACGGGCATCCAGAACATGTCCATGTGAGTGCCCCAGCAGGGCAGAAGGCAAACCTGGGCAGGTACTCAAGATGGTATCTCACAGGCTAGGCCCTGGCTAAGGGGCAGAGAGGGAGCTAAGGCTTAGATGGGGCAGCCCTCAGGGGTCTTTGCCCACCCCTTCTGCTGGATCCAGCTGTCTCCCGCAGAAGGAGGGTGGGTTCTGTGCTGGCTGACTCTAGGGAGCCACCAGCCAGAAACCAGCACTTGCTAAGGCCTCTAGGTCCTGGTGGTCCATGGCCATCCAGCCACTCAGCCCAGTGTCGCCCTCCAATTGTGGACTGCTGTGTGGTTTGGCCCATACCTGATGGCTCTGCCTCAGACTTACAGGATTTGCTGGCACCTGCATGGACACAGGGCACTGCCAGGCCCCTCACATCCTCCTAGTGGGAGAAGAGAGTGTGCTTGGGGTTGGTACTGTGGATGGGTATGCTGTGGAGTCAGTGGTCAGCACATGCAGGGCTTGGGGGAGGCAGCAGGTGTGGGCTTGGGGGTGGTGCCTGACTGCTGCCTCCTCCTCTGCCCTGGGATGTTAAGCTTTTTTTATCAGATCACATTTCCAACCACCAACATAAGAAACTACCATGACCCTCTAGCCTTCAGGGTCCTTTTTGGCCTATGCCAGCTCAGGTGGCTGAAGGCTGCACTGTGAGGGCCTGGGGATGAGCCTCACAGCCTAGCCCTGCTTGGCCAGAGGCCCTGTGGTCACCCTGTTTTGCAGACAGGGCAATTGAGGAACAGACTGTTGAAGAACCAGCCCGAGGAGATCTAGGCACTTAGTGTGGACCTGGAGCTTGGTCACAGACAGCTCACTTTAGAGCTGTGGTCCCAAACTACGGCCCCACCCACCTTTAAGGGTCACTGAGGGCTCAGAGCCAAGTTGGGGAGGTGGGGTCAGTCTCCTCACTAGGAGGTCAGGTCGGTGTCTCCAAGAGAGTGTGACTTAGCACTCCTCAAAGATGTGTTTGCTTATGGATCATGTGGTGTGGGCAAAAGAAGGCCTGGTGCTCATGTCTACCGTCCCAGTGCTCTGGAGGCTGAGGAGGTAGGAGGGTCACAAGCTTGAGCCCAGTCTGGGCAACTGATTGACTTAGTGAGACTGTCAAAAAAAAAAAAAAATCCGGGGATATAGCTCAGTGTGAAAGCCCTGGGTTCGATCCCTAGTGCCACACACAACAAACCCCAAAAGCCTAAACCCAAAACACCCCCAACGAACACCCACCCAAATCTCTTAAGCATTATTCACCTGTCCACTGATGGGACGCAGGATTAATAACCTGGTAGAACATTATCTAGCGATGGGAATGAAGGATCCACACTGTGCTCATTGACGTGGATGAATCCCGGAATGGGTTTGGTGGCCCCTGTGACTGCAGGGGCTGCAGGGGCTTCAAGTCCGACCTTAGTCTCTTACTAGTGTGTGTTTTGGAGTCAGAACTTCAGTTTCCTCATCTGTGTAATTGGGCTGGTTATGTACTTGTTTAAGGGTCATCACTATCAGGGGGAACACAGCCTATAACATGAGGCACGTGACCTGGCATCTCACTGGGGTGATCACAGTATATATATATATATATATATATATATATATATATTTTTTTTTTTTAATCTTTTTGAGACAGGGTCTTAGTATGCATTTCAGATTGGCCTTGAGCTCACTTTGTAGCCCAGGATGGTCTTGAACTTGCAACAATCCTCCTGCCTCAGCCTCTCAAGTGCTGGGATTACAGGTGTGTGCCACCATGCCTGGCTTTTCTATTTTTTATTTTTATTTGTTTATTTTTGTTACTGGGAGTTGAACTCAGGACCTTTAGCTTGCCAGACAGGCACTTGTTCCACTGAGCTATATCTCTGGCCCCCCGCCGAGGTGAGAGGAGCCCCTGTGGTGCAGGCATTTGAGGGAGGGCCGAGGACCAGGCCTGGGCTAGTCAGTTCTCCGGCTCTGCTAAGCCCTTGGGGACAGGGCTTCCTGCTCGGCTCTGTGCCCTGCTCTGGCTTGATGGCGCCACTCCCCATGCTGCTCGCTGCTCCGGAAGGAAGTGCGCACTGATTCAGTCTAGGTGGGAGAGGCTGCCACAGCAGGGATTTGGCTGCACAGAGAAGGTAGAAGGCAGGCTTCTAGGAGAGAGGGCCTGGGCCCAGGACCCAATAGACTGTCACACACGTTGGCATGAAGCTGGCCATGTAGAGGGGAAGAGTTGGGTGGAGAGGAGGGACGAGAAGAGTTTTCAGCTGGGGAAGGTGTGGAGCCTAAGAGGTGGGTGTGGCTGAAGAGAGAGCACGGGGGTGTTACAAGGGAACCGAGGCGGAAGGTGGCCTTGCTGGAAGGCTAGACCAAGGGCTTCACCATGTGTATTCTTGGGCAAGGAACAATGGTAAGTGGCAAGGCGGGCACGCTGAAGGGGCAGGCTGCAGTTGGGATGATGGTGCATACCTGTACTCCCTGGATTCTGAGAGGCTGACATAGGAGGATTATAAGTTTGAGCCCATCCTGGGCAGTTGACTTAGTGAGATTCTATCTCAAAAAAAAAAAAAAAAGGGGGCTGAGGATGCAGTTCGGTGGGAAGGCTCTGGGTTCAAATCCCAATAATAGCAGCAACAGCAAAACAGCAACAAAAGAAAAAAGAAAGGAAGAAGGAAGGATGGAAGGAAGGAAGAAAGGAAGGAAGGAACAAGGGAAGGGGAGAAGGACAAAAGGGGGACAAACTAGGGGCACAAGTGCACCTGGCCCCTGCTGGCCGAGAGCCACCCTGACCCTGGCGCTCTGCTCATCTCACGCAGGTGCTGGGTGCAGAGCCCCGTGGTGCACGGTGTCCTGGTCATGGGCTACGGCAGCCTCACAACCCTCTTCAACCTGGTGGTGTTGGCCTGGGCGCTGGGTGTGTTACGAAGGCTGCGGGAGCGGAAGAAGGGGCCGGGCCCCAGGGCCTGCCAGGACACGGTCACTGTGCTGGGCCTCACTGTGCTACTGGGCACCACCTGGGCCTTGGCTTTTTTCTCATTCGGTGTCTTCCTGCTGCCCCAGCTCTTCCTCTTCAGCATCTTCAATTCACTCTATGGTAAGCAGGGCCCGTGGGGCTTGTGGGGAGCCCACTGGGTTTGTAGAGGTAGCAGGGTGCTCACTGCCCAAAGGGCAAGCTCCGTGCTGCATCCACAGCTCCATTCGCCAAGCTGGCAGGGTGTGGAGGGGGCAGCATCCAACCTGCAGGGCTGGTGGTGGGTCTCAGGTCTTGAGCCCACCTCCTCAGGGAGAGGTTTTGCGAGATACTCCTGGGGCCCAGGGCGGTCCTGGCATCCCAGCCAGAGGCCCTTGGGTTCTGGGCATGGCCCCTGGCTGATCAACCTTGGGCCCACTGATCTACCTTTTCTTGCAGGTTTCTTCTTCTTCCTGTGGTTCTGCTCCCAGAAGTACCGCTCAGAAGCAGAGGCCAAAGTAGAGATGGAGGCGCTCAGCTACTCCCAGACCATGCAGTGAGCCAGGTCTCCTGGCCTGAAGCCCCAGCCTCTGGAGCCTGCAGCCTGAGGCTCTGGCTCCCCCCAGAGGCTGGACACCAACACCCCCCATTACCTCCAGGGAGCCTTTGCCAGCTCCATGACCTCCCCAGGCATGCGACCTGCTGCAGGGCAGGCCCAGCCCCACCTGGGGACAGCACAGATGGCCAGGCCTGTGGGCAGAGCAAGGCCTGAGTGCTGTTCAAGGCCTGGCTGTGCTTCTCACTGTGTGTCCTTGGAGCTGTCATCTCTCATGGACCCTCAGTTTCCATGTCTGAGACGTGGGGGAAGAGCCTCTAGTCCTCCCTGAACTTGGCAGCTTTGTGAATTGTGAATAAGATGGGGGGTATCCGTGGGGGTTCACTCTGTGACCCCCATCTGCCTGCTGGGGGCCAGATCTCTGCCTATCTCTTGGAGAGGACCAGGCTGTACCTTGTCCCCGTGGTCCCTGCCCAGCCCTTAGAGACCCAGACATCAGCCTAGGCCTAAGGCCACTTTTCCTTTAACTCTGAAATGATGACAACTTCTGCTCCCAACCCACCTGCCCAGTGACCGGGAAGTCCAGTGCTTCCCAGAGACGCCTCCTCCAAAGTTCTGAAGGCCCTGTCGCCTTTGAGACCAGCAACCCAGGTCAAGGGCCTCCTCAGGGTCAGAGGGAACGCTTCTTTCCCTCCAGCTGAGCCACCTGGGCCTCAGCGACCTGTCTGAGAATGACTGGACTGTTGGACAGTGGGCCTGAAGGTGAGGGTTCTAGACCCCTAGCTCTGGCCTCTACTGCAGAGAACCACCATTGTCCTAGACCTGGCAATGCTCATGACCAAGCAATGCTCATGAATCCCATGCCTTTCCCAGGATGGACACGAGGGGGCGCTGATGGCCTGTGCGCAAAGACATGGGCCTTACAATTGTGTCTGGAAATGCTGCCTTCACCTGTGGATCCGATGCACAGTCTGTCACTCTTAGAATTGCACCAACTGGGTGACCAAAGGTGGAAACGCTAATCCTGTTTGCACACCCAGTTGTCTCTTTCCCCAATGCAGCTGTTCGAGGTCGCTCTCAAGGGCTTGTGCTCAGGATGGCTGGGGCAGACTCTCAGGGACCCACCCCCAACATCAAATAGATTTTATGAGCTTGAACCTCACAGTGAAGGAATTGGAGCCAAGTCTGTGTCCTGCCAGGGTTTCGTCTGTACATTTCTGGATGCAAACAGCTCCTTAGCAGCTGGCGAATGGTGCAGGCTTTGGGGCCAGGCTGCCTGTGCTGTCATGCCAGCTCTGCCACCCGCTAGCTGTGTGATGCTGATGAGTCACTAAACCTCTCTGTGCCTTGGTTTTCCTGTGTGTACGATAGAGCCAGTAGTAATACCTATTTTGAAAATTCAGTAAAAGAATGCATAAACAAAGGCTTAGCCCAGAGTTCGTATTCAGTGCACCGTTGTTACTATTTTGTGATTATTATTAACACTGTAACTGGGGCTCAGAGACCCACCTATCTCATGCCAAGCTCAGATCTGTTCAACTCTGTCCCCTCCTGTCCCTCCAGCCTTTCTGGCCTCTGCTGTGCTAGGAATATTCCCCACTCAGGGCAGTTTCCAGGCCGTCACCGCGTCTCCTGTCTCCCAGCTCCCTCACCTCTGGTGGCCCTGGGATTGTGTCTCCTTCTCCAGCTGCCCCACGGAAAAGGCCTCCTTCCCACTCTGGCTCTAGGCAGTGTGGTGTGAGTCCCCATAAAAGCGCCCAGGTTAAGCAGCTCCCCAGGCCTGTGGGTGGATGCCTTGCCCGTGCCCAGGAGGATGCTGAGGTTCCATAGCAATGCAGGCAACCCCTGGATTAGGTGCCTGGGGTTCCCAGGGCAGCTGGGTCTGCAGCCCCATGAAGCAGGGCCCACTGAGGACTCCCAACCTGGTCTCAAGACCAGCAAGCCTGAGGGAGGATGTGGCCACAGTGACACGGGATAGCCTAGCGCTTCTCAGAAAGGCCCAAGCATGTGGCCTTGACATTTACTGGGGTCCAGGCTCTGGGTGGGGACCACTTCCTGGAAATACTCTGGTGGGGTATTGGTGGCCTCCCCTCACTTCTAACAGAGTCCTGGCCCAGCACAGACAGGGCACTGGGGCCGGCTCTTGGGGGCTTCTGGCACGATGGAATGGGGACCACTGTTCAGGGATGGCCAGGCTCCCTGCGGTGGCACTTAGAGAAGGGGTGATGGGTACATGCTGAGAGCCACTGCTGAGGGGTCTCTGTGCGGTTTGTTTCTGTTATTCCAGAAAGGTGCAAGCAGGGGTCCCAGTTGAAAGAAAGGTTTCAAGATGTAATACAGAAAGCCCAATTTGCATACAAACTTACACTAAAAATTACTCCTTGTTTCCCTGGAATTCAAATTGAACTGGGTGTCTTATACATCCATTTCTATTTTGGCTAAGTCTGGCAGCCCCACTTGAGAAGGGCATGGCCTCAGAGCTTGGGCTGTGGATTCTTTACTCTTCAGATCAGCCAGGCCGATGACAACCCAGCAGCTCTGTTATTGCCAGGTGAGCCCCCACCCACAGCCCACACAGTTGAGGCTTCCCTTGGGTTCCCATTTCCAGCTGTGACCACCAGCAGAACCCCTAGGGGTCCCCTTGGTGCTCCCAGCACCCCACCAGCATGCCCCGCGAGCCTCCTTACAGCCCTCCCTGCCTCTGCATGCCCAATTCCACCCCAGAAGCCAGCGGGACTTTCCCATCCTGCAGCACACCACACAGCACACATGTCCTTCACCCTTGAACCCCTTCCACATCCTCCTTCCTCACTGCCAAGCTGCTAGAGGGACCTGAAGGCCCAGGGCTCTGGCCTGTGCCCCTTCACCTGCCTATCTGCCCCTACACCAGCCTCATCCTTCTCCGTCCTGCCTCCCCGAACCACTTTCAGGTCCCTGAGTAGCTTCTTTCTCATCTTTGTGCTGTTTCCTGCCTTGCATTTGCAGAGGGCAGACAGCGTAGCCTTGCAGCCTAAGCTTTACATAGACCCACTCCCCGCCAGGCTGGACCTGGACATGGTCCCTGACTCCAGACCCAGAGCAAGGCCCTTTTTCTGCTCCCTACCCCATGACTGAAGTTATTCTCCACATACAACTGTCCCCATCTGTCTGCCAGTTTGGGAGTGTTTTGGAGGCAGGTGTTATGTCTCGTTTGTGTGTTCAGCCATCACATCATTGTAAGACATGTATGTTTTGGGCACTGTGCTAGTTACCAGCAACATACACTTGAGCAAGTCATCACATTGTAGTGTGTAAGAGTGTCATACAATAAATAATTCAGCAAATAAACAAGATTTGACAGCTGGAGACGAGCTATGGAGGAGGATAAAGCAGAGTGAGCAGAGAGAATGGCAGGGGACTCTGCTGGGTTTCAGCAGAGGATGCTGGCGAGCAACCCTGGGGTGCTGGGCTGGGGGTGCAGGACAGGGTCAACTAGCTGGTTTGAGCTGGCTGCAGCCTAGAGAGGAGCTTGTTCAACGCTGGAGCCCCACAGCCTTTTTGCCACATGGTGCTTGAGGGAGCTGGAGGTGAGGCAAAAGGGAAAGCCAGCCTCCTCTGAGATAAAGCTCTTGGGGCTGGGGTGGCCCCGGTTGGGGTATCCTCTGTAAGAGGAAGTCAATTCAACATGGAGGAAGGCTTCCCTAGGTTAGGCCAGGAGGATCCCACAGAGTATGAGAAAGCAGGGAGCTTCCATGAGAACATTTGCAGTTCGGGGAGATTGGCTGCCAGGCGTAAGGGTCGGCAGAAATGAAAGACACATTGGGGTGCACCCCAGCAACAACAGTGAGGGGCTGCATGCTTAGAAAAATAAAAGACGGAGTCAAAGATGAGCATATAAAACAAGTAGAGTTAGAGAGAGAGATTGGGAAAAAAATGGAACTTTCAGAATGGAAAGTGTTATTTCAGGATCTAAAATGCACTGAACAAGAAACAGTTGAACGGAAATTTAATGAACCAGAAGTTATTTATAAAGAATAAAGCAAAGAGGGGTAGGAAGCTGGATCATATGAAGAGCGATTCGTAGGTGTAAAGAAGAGAAAGAGAAGATCTCATGTATTGGTGTCACAGAAGAAGGGAAGAAAGGCAATGGAAAGCAGGCAATATCTGAATGAAATGGTATTAACGGTTCTAAGAGCGATGAAAAACAGATCCATAGAATCAGGAAACACAAAGTGTCTCAGCATAAGATATAAAAATAAACCCATGTTTACACACATTTTATTGAAACTATGGAATGCCAAAGACAGAGAGATGATGAAAGTCACCGCTGAAAAACGAGAGCTCACCTCCAGGGGGACAGAGTGGGAGCTGACTTCTCCAAGGCCGTGACAGAGACTGAGACCGGAATTATATCTCTGAAGGGAAGAGCAAATAAAGGTCAATTTAGAATTATCACCAACAAAGGATCCTTTCAAGAACCAAGACAGGAGAAAAAAGTACAATTCTTTTAACATTTATAGGCAAAGAAAAGCTGAGAGTGGCCAAAAGCACTTCAAAAAGATGTACTTCAAGAAGGAGAATGATCCTAGAAGGTCAGCCTGAGATGTCAGAAGAGGGATAAGCATTAGAGGATAGAAAGTGTAGGGAAAGCCCGTTAAAAGTCATCAGCATGAAATAACAATTTCCCTTCTTCTTTCCTTCCTCCTTCCCTTCTTCCCTCCCTCTCTCTCTCCCTTCTCCCTTCTTCCCTTTCCTTCCCCCTTTCCTTCCTTCCCCCCTTCCTTCCACACTGGGGATTGGGCCCCGGGCCCTAGGATGTGCTAGCGAGTGCTCTGCCACTCAGCTCCACCCCAGTCCTCAAATGACCATTTCACATGTCATGTGACAGAAAGACAGATCTGAAATGTTGGAAAACAACAGCATGGGAGTCAGGGAGGTGAAACTACTACAGTGTTCTAAATCCCTTGTATTTGGAGATTAAGGAGGATGTCCAAGGATTGTTTGCCATTAGTGCTGTGGTTTGGATATGGTTTGAAAGCACTTCCCAAGTGTTCATATGCTAGCGGCTTGGTCCCCAGCATCTTGATGTTGGTAACTGGTAGAATCCGTAAGAGGTCTAATAGGAGGTACCAGGTCATGGGGGTTTCATCACCTTTGAAACAGATTCATGTGGTTCTCATGGAACCCGTTAGCCTAAGAGAGTATGAAGTTAGGAACAAAGCAACTCTTTCCTCCTCTGTCTGTGCATGTGCCCCTCTCTGTGACATCATCACTGTGAGACCCTCATCAGAAGCTCAGTCAGTGGAGCCACCTGGTCTTCCGACTTTCAGCCTCAAAAACGAGAGTGAAATAAATCCTTTTTTGTGTGTGTGAAATATCTAGACAATGGAAAACAGCTCAACACAATTAGATTTTGTTAAATAAATACATATGGTAAAAACTTCAAGAACAACAACTAAACAAATAAAACTGGAATTAGTATAGTTTGTTCTAATGGACAGAAAAGGTGACATAGGAAAAGCAAACAAAAATTACTCAATTAAAAGAAGACAAGAAGGGAGAAAGATAAACAGAGAAATTGGGACTAATCTAAAATTAGGGTAGTACAAACTTATCTAAATATATAAATAATTGTAATAAAAATAAGTGGACTTACTTATAATCCCAGCTACTCACAAGGCCAAGGCAGGAGGGTTGTAAGTTCGAGGCCATCCTGGATAATACAGCAAGACTCTATCTCAAAAAGTTAAAAATACAATAAAAGGTCTAACCTGATTAGTTAAAAGGTAAGAGAGATTAAGATTGAATGCAAAATTATGTAGCACTCAAAAGAAACACAGCTCCAGAAAATGACATGGAAAGTTTGAAAGTAAAAGAATGAATCAAAATATATTAGGGAAAATTTAATCATATGGGAGCCAGTGTAGCTCTTAGAGAACAAAATACATTTGAAAACAAAATGCATCAATACACATAGAGATGATCGCAATATAATGATGAAGTATTTGATTAACCAGAAAGATACAATAAAGTAGCCTTAAAAGCTATAAAGCAGCCCTGTGGTGACACATGCCTATACTCCCAGCAGTCTGGGAGGCTGAGGCAGAAGGACTGAAATCCAAAAGGTTTAAGCCTACCTGGGCAACTTAGCAAGAACCTATCTCAAAAAAATTCTAAAGGCCTGGGAATATAGCTTAATGCAAAAGCTTAGTTATCCCCCCGAGGGGAGAAAAGAAAAGAAAGGTGGTATGTCTAGCAAAAATTGAACAAAAAAGGAACTGAAAAGAAAACCTAAAGCATTAGACAGCTATACAATGTCCATAGATGGGAAGACCCACTATTGTTAAGAGGACAGTTCTCCTCAAACTGCGGAGATTCAATAAAATTCCAGTCTGAATCACAAGAGGCTCCCCACACAATGTGTAAAGGCAATTCAGTGGAACAAAGAATAATGTTTTCAACAAATGGTACTGAAACAATAAGAATCCATATGCAAAAAATATGAGCCTTGACGCATACCCAGAACCATAAACAAAAACTGACCTTAACTGAGTCAGGGCCTTAAATGTAAAAATCTAAAGCCATACCATTCTAGAAGAAAGCACAGGTAAAGGACTTAGTGGCTTTGATTTACAAAAATTTCTTAGGACACATAAGCAGCACTAACTGATAAATTAGACTGTATTAAATACTTTGTTTTCAAAAGATACTCTTAAAATGAAAAGGCAAAGTACAAATGAAGAAATTTGCAAAACATTCCTGAAAAAGTATCCAAAATATATAAAGAACTCTAACAATTTAAAAATAAGGAAACAACCCAATAAAAATGGACAAAAGATTTAAACAGACATTTCACCAAGGAACAGATATGGATAGAAAAAAAGTACACATGAAGTTTTTTCCTTGTATGTTAAGTATGTTTAACCATAGAGAAAATGCAATTAAAACACAAGGAAGATGAGTCAGTTCTGATTTTCTGTGGCATAGTAGCATAACTACTGGTTACAGCCATCTATGACATATGTCAATATGACTCAAAAAGAAGAGTGTGAAATCCCTAACACAAAAATGATCAGAGTCTGGAGAAATGGAAGTACTTATTTCTCTGATTTGATTTGTCAAACATTGTATGCGTAGATCAGATTATCATAATGTAATTGTAGTGATTTGGGAAGATGAGGCAGAAAGATTACAAACAAAAGGTGAGCGTGGGCAACTTCATGAGATCCTGTCTCAAAATAAAATTTCTAAAAGGTCAGAGATATAGCTCAGTGATAAAATGCTCGCCCAGAATATTCAAAGCTGTGGGTTCAGTCTCCAGTACCAACTGAAAAAAAAATCCCATAATGCCTCATAAAGATGTACAAATATTATATGTCAATAAAAACTCCATAGTGATGACCTTCTGTATGTCTAATAATAAACTACTTAGAGCACAAACAAAAAACCCCAAACTATACCAGATGCTAATAAGGATGTGGAGCAACTAAAAGCATCTTACAAATATATTGATTGTAGGAACACAGAATGGTATAGTTATTTCAGAAACAAATTTGGCAGTTTCTTCCAGGTTAATTACACATTTACCTTAGGATCCAGCAATTCTACTCCTAGATATTTACTTGGAGAAAAAAAATGGGTTTATGCTAACACCTGTATGGAAATATTTTTTAAAAGAACAGCTCCATTGAGATAGACCTCATGTGCCATAATATCATCCTTTCACAATTGTATACGTCAGTGGTTTTTAGTATAATCACAAAAGTGTGCAACCATTGTCACTACCTAATTTTAGAATTTTTCATCATTTGAAAAAGAAACTCAAAACTGCCTATTTTGTTCTCTTCCCAGACTCTCATAACTACTAACCCACCTCTGTCATTAGGATTTACCTATTTTGGATTTTACATGTTCATGGAATCATACTTATTTGAAACAGAATATTTCATTTCTGGCTTCTTTTATTTAGCATGTTTTCCAGGCTTGTCCATGCTGTGGCATGTATCAGAACTTGTCTGTTGGTGGTACATTGGATTGCTTCCAAATCTGGATATTATGAACAATGCTATGGTGAATAATAATTTACAAGCTGTTGTGTGCATATGCTTTTGATTTTCTTAGGGCCTAGGATTAGAGGCCTGGGGGGGTCTAGGAATCATAGGATAACTCAATTTTAATTTTTTGAGGAACTGTACAACTATTTTTCAAAATAGCTACATCATTGTTTGCTTTTAGCTTCCATCCTTTATTAGAAAGGTGTCTGTCAGGAAGAAGAAAGATGAAGCTTCATTGACTGTGGCCCGTTATTAATGAAACACTTCCACTGGCAGCACCACTTCATGTTCCAACTAGCAATGTGTGAGATTTCCAGTTGCTCCATATCCTCGCCAACATGTATTATTGTCTGACCTTTTATTGTAGCCATCCTAGTAGACATAAAGTAGCTGCACACAAATATTTGCACAAGCTTTATTCATACCCTCCCCAAAGTGGAAATAGCCCAAAATGTGCACTGAGTAGATAAACAAACTATTGAACAGTCATTCACTGGAATACTGCAGTAAGGGCTCATACATTAGAATGGCATGGGTGATTCTCCAAGTAATTATGCTAAGTGAAAAAAGGCAGACACAAAGGCTATGAATGCTTCCATCTGCGTGACATTCTAGAAAGGGCAAAATATGGGGGCAGAGAACAAATCGACCAGTGGTTGTCAGAGATAGGGTTGGGAGAAGGGATTGACTAAAAGGATCATAAAGGAATTAAAAAAAAATCCTTTAACCTATTTTGTACTTGAAAATACAGATAACCCAGAGAATTCCCATGCACTCACACCCAGTTTCCCCTATTATTAATATCTGGTATTAGTTTGGTACCAATTTCACAAATATTGGTCTGTCATTAAGTGGAGTTCACACCATATTCAGAGTTCAGTGTCTCTCTAATGTCCCTTTTCTGCCCTAGGATCCCAGCCAGGACAGCGCAGGCTTCTGAGCCATCATGTCTCCTTAGGCTCCTCTTGACTCTGGCAACTTTTCAGGCCTTTTTTGTCTTTAATGACTTAGACAGTTATGAGAAACAGGTCAGGCATTTGTAGGCTGTCCTTCAGTTAGCATTTGTATGATGTTTTCCTCCTGCTTTGACTGGGACTACTAATTTAGGGGAGGGAGAACCCAGAGAAATGTCACTCCTGTCACACACTATCCAAGGAACAAGCCATCCATAGGGCTTGCCTCTGTGCTATTGACCCGGAATACTTGGCTAGGTAGAGTTTCTCAGGCCTAGGAGGGAACTTTTAGGATGAAGAAGATATTATATATTTTGGCAGTGGTGGTAATTGCATAACTGTATTTATCAAAACTTATACAACTATTCATTTGAAAAGTGGATTTAATCATTTAAATTTACTTCAACCAACCCAATTTTTAAAAACTGATAGGGAGAAATTCATAGGTCCTCTATCAGCATGGGGTATTTCAAATGAGCCTCTTAATTATTAATAGAAAAGATTAAAAAGATAGCCAAGATACAGATTTGGATGACACAAGTAACAACTTCATCTAATGGACAGTAATTGAAGCCTGCATCCTGCAGTCAGATTCTTCCCAGGCACTCATGGGCCATTTACAACAATCAATTGTATCCTGGCTTAGAAAGCAAGCTCCAAAAAAATATCAGAGACAGAGGACATTCTTTGGCCACAATGCAGTGAAGTCAGAAGATAAAAACAAACATAATTTTTAAAATTGTCATTTATTTGGATATTTGTCTGAGGGAGAAACAAACTAACCAAAGAAGAGGGGAACATGTGGGTCTCTGATCCACGGCAGGGGAAACATCAGAGCATTAGGCAAGAGGTTCATGGTCTGAGTGCCTATGCATGTGGGAAAAACAACAGCTAGACCACTACCTTACAGCTTACTTAAGAATCAGTTCTCATTAGTGCCCAAAGCACAACTTTCATACTGCCTGAAGGACATATGGGTTAGTACCTTCTGACTTCACAGTAGGGAAATGATTCTTAAATAAAACAAAGAATTGTTAGCCATGATGAAAAGATTGAAACAATAAAAAATAATAATTTCTGTTTACCCAAAGACACCTCAAAGTGAGTGAAAAGACAAGCCAGATCTGAACTATATACATAGTATTGGTCTGTTTTCTGTTACTATAGTAGAACCCCTTGAGGCCAGGTAGTTTATAAAGAAAAGAGGAGTATTTAGCTTTCCGTTTTGGAAGTTATAGTCCATATAGCATGGTTCTGGCTCTTGCAAGGTCCATTTGGTTGCAACACTTCATGGCAGATAGCTTCACAATGGGGGGAGCTTATGGGAGAGGAAGAGATAATATGACAAGACAGAAAGCCAAAGGCCCCACCTTTTAAAGGGTCCACCTCTTAAAGGTCCCACCTCTCAACCTTGCCACTCCGCGGACCAAGCTTCCAACACATAAACCATGGGGTACACACTTAAAGCATATCCAAAGCATAGCCCACATAATCTGACTTAGGATTGATATCAAGAAGCCTCATGAATCAGTAAGAAAAGAATAAACAAAGGTAAAATGGGGGAAAACAAGGTTGCATTTCACAAAAAATGAATGTTCTTGCCAAAAAGTATGAAGAAATGCTTAAATCTGCTGACAATCAGGCACATGGACTTCAAGACCACCCAAAGGCATCTCTTGCTCACATGACTGCTAACAATTGACATGACACTATTAAATATTGACATGACACTAACATAACATGACACTATTAAATATTGTTGAGGATGTGGATTAACAGGAACTCTCAAAAATCGCAGGTAGACAAGTCAACAGGTCCAGCACTGTGGAGAAGCACTTTGGCATTTCTTTGTACAGATGACCATGTAACCACCAAAGGTTCCATTCCACAGCCACCAGATAAAGTTCACAACTTGAGAGACAGAACGATAGGAGAAGGAAGAGGTTTATCGGTAGAAGAAGGAGGCTGTCACCCAAATTCTATCTTGCCAAGGGACACAGGTCCACAGTTTCTATCAGGGCTCTGGACAGCCAGTTTTAGCCTTGGCCAGGCTCCAGAGTGGTCATTAAGTCCTGTGCTCATCAGCTCTCTTGGGTATGGTTTTGATGATGTGCACAGGTGAACAGGCATTTCAGGCATTCATGGTTCCCGTAAACCTAGGGGAGGGTTACTTATCAGGAGGCGTATGACTGGCGCTATTCTTTGATGTTTCCCGTATCTTCCTTTTCTGACAAGGTTGACTTTATTGGTTAATTATTTGGAGAGTGAGGCATAGGTGGGGTGAGAGGAACTCACTCACAGAGAAAAACAGACTCACTAGAGCTAGGAGTGAGTTAACCATTCACTGGCTTCACACACTGGTAAACCCATGTCCCAGCTATTCTATGCCCAGGATTCTGTCTAAGAAGGAGCCAGAGACACACCCCACCTGTTCCAGCCAGCACTGTTTGAGGCTACAGAAAGCCTGGAAGTGGCCCACGAGTGCAAATGTGGTGAGAAAACTGCTGTTTATGCGATGGGACATTGCAAAGCCGAGAAAACAAATGGACCACAGCTACTGCCAGACACGGAGGAGCCCTTTTCACCTGAGTGAAAAATACCAAGTACCAGAGAATATGTTAGTTTGATACCTTTTTGGGGTAATGCTTAAAACCAAGAAAAAGCAAATAATATCTAGGCTCTGCACTAAGTGAGTTATACAGACGGAACAAGGGAGTGATACATATAAAAGCAGGTCGCTTCTGGGCGGGGGAGGCTAAGAATTTGGATTTTATTTACACACCAATGTGGGGGGCTGCTTGCCTCCTCTCTCATTTTCTCTCCCTCTGGGTGTTGGGGTTGGAACCCAGGGCCTTGCACATGATAGACTAGTACTCTACCCCAACCTGCTACTTGGCCCCCAGATTTATATGCTGAAATCCTAGCCCTCAAGTTGACAGCATTAGAAGCCAGACTTCTGTTTTGATTTTTAGATGCTGGGGATAGAACCCCACATGTACTAGGCAAGTGCTTTACTGGGGAGCTGCCCCCCAGGTCAGGGGACTGTTTCTAAGAATGATGATTCCACTGGGGGTTTGAGAAGAGGGAGCAGGGTGCAGCAGGAATCACTTCTGTGCATTTAGGGTTCTCCTTCTCTGAACTCCATCCCCCTCCCCCAGCAATGATAACTGGAAATCTACACTATGTACCTGATGGCCTCAAAATACATTATGAGTGCGTTCACTTTTCACAAAGCCCTGTGAGGTAAGTTAGCGTCACACTGACACATCTGGGAAAACTGGTACTCACAAGTGGTAAGAGGTTTGCCCAAAGCCATACAGCCTCTCGGTGCTGGCACTAACAGCCAAACCAAGCTCTACTTCCCTATCAGCGCTCTGAGGAGTGGGTGAGCCCGCTGGCAGCGATTCTGCATGGCAAGGGGCTGTAGGTGCGTGTTCACCTCATGCTCACGTGGGGCTGGGGGATCCCAGAGTGTATGGGCTGTGGCTCTGCCACTCACCGCAGTGGTTGGGGAGGTGTGCTGGGACTGCTTTCTCATCTATGAAGTGGTCAAGGGTGTCATGTTGGGGCGAAGGGTGTGGGTGGCGTGTCCAGCTGCCCTTGCTGGAAGCCAGTGCATAAGCGCGGGCTATTGTTAGTCACTTATCCCCAGGGGGCTCTCTCTAGGCAACCTCCAGCTGAACTTGGCCAGGAATGGGCACTTTGGGGTTTGCGCAAACATGTGGCTGGTGCCTGGGACACTACAGACCAGGCAAACTAAAGCCATGTTGGTGGGACCCTGAGCTCCATGCCAGAAGACCAGCCTGCCCACAGGTGCCTTCCCTCCCCCTGCTGGCTTCACACCCAAGCCAGGCTGTGGGTGGTCATTCCAGTAGTGACCACCAAGGTCAGGGCTGCAACTTCCACCTTTCTCCTTGGTTCCAGTGTCTGTTGGTGCCTACAGAGGACAATGAGGGGGCACCACACTCTGCCACTTGCCAGGTGGGGCATTTCTAGCAAGGGTACATTTGAAGCCCTGGCTTGACTTTATCATCTGTGATAAAGAAGAAAAGGGAACAGTTAATCCATCCATCTGTTGGACTGTTTATTGTTCTGACATCTACCCATCCATTTGTCCCTTGGTCTACTCACTCATCTGTCCATCTTTTCATCTTTTTGTCTGTCCATCCACCCATTATTCTATTATCTTCCATTTTTCCATCTGTCTATTCATCTATCCCTTCATCCAGCCAGTCATCTATTTACCCATCCATCTACCCATTGTCTTTCACCCATTATGCATCCATCCATCCATCCATCCATCCATCCATCCATCCACCCATCTACCCATCCATCCATCCATCCATCCATCCATCCATCCATCCACCCATCCATCCATCCATCCATCCATCCACCCATCCACCCATTCATCCATCCATCCACCCATCCACCCACCCATCCATCCATCCACCCATCTACCCATCCATCCATCCATCCATCCATCCATCCACCCATCCACCCATTCATCCATCCATCCACCCATCTACCCATCCATCCATCTTTCCTTCTTCATCCTTTCATCTGTCTCTCCATCTGTCCATCCTTTCATCTGTCTGTCCATCTGTGTAATATATGCCCATCCATCTCTCCATTATGATTTTATCCATCCATCTGTCCACCACTCCATCCATTGATCCACTCATCCGTCCACCCTTTAAGGGCATGCAGTGAAGTTCTATGCTGAGCTAGGTCTTGCTCAGTTGCAGGCCCAGAAATAAGAAGGATAAGAGGGGCCAGATCATAGAGCTTGGGTAGTAAGGAGATAATGATCATTGACCAGGGGAGTCAGAGTGGTCCAAGAGGTAGTTCAAGAAGGCTACTGGGGCAGTGGACAGACTCAGGTTGAAAGAGTGTCTAGGGAGTTAGGTTGTTCTTGGGCAGTTAGGAGACAGTGGTGAGTCATTCCACTCAGGCTCACACTGACAGCAGGAGTGAGGGAGGACCTTGGGGAGGGACAGGAGTCAACAATCCTGTGGGTCCCTGAGTAGGTGGCCTGTCTGAAACTGAGGTGGGAAATTCAAGAGGAAAGAAATGGTGGCAGGTGTGGGTGGCTTTTCTTTATTTTTAAACATTAAATAAGTTGTATTAGAGATTACAAAAGATACACACATAGGGGTTTTGTTTTGTTTAGTTTTTGGCAGTACTCAGGATTGAAACCCAAGCCTGCACACTGAGCTGCACTGTCAGTCTTTATTTTTTGTTTTGGGACAAGATTTTTCTAAGTCACTAAATTGTCTGTGCTGGCCTTAAACTTGGAGTTTTCCTGCCTCAGCCTCCTAAGTACACATAGTTCAGTAAAAATAATCAAGCAGATCTCTGTGTCTCCACCACCCTGGCAAAGAAGGAGAACATTGTAACCTCCCCAGAGGCCCCTGTCCTTCTTCCATAACACACTCCTTGTACAGAGAGGGGAACATTACCCTGACCTTTAGAGAAATATTTTCCTCACTTTTATGTATAGTTTTTGTTTTGGTTGGTTGTGAAGCTTATTTTGTTTTCATTCTGCAGTGTTAGGGATGGATGCTAGGCATGCACTCTACCTCTGCGCTACACCCACAGCTCTGTGAGGGGAGCTTGTATGAATGAAACCCATATCTATCATCAACAAGGTGTTTGTAAGATTCTGTGTCGTGTGAGATGTTGTCTATTCAAGCTCATTGCTGTATGCTGTTCCAGGATGTACTGGGCTATATTTACCCATCTGTTTTCCCCCGATGGGAATTTGGAATGCTGGCAGATTGGGCCTGTTAGAAGCTATGCTACTATGATCTGTCCTTCCATTTCTCCTTCTTTCCTTCTTCTCTCTTTTTCCTTCCTCCCTTGCTTCCTCCCTTCCTCTCTCTTTCTCAGTGCTGGGGATCAGAGCTAGGGTCTCATATGTGCTAGTTAAGTGTTCTATTGATGAACTCAACTTCCAGCCCCACTGTGATCATTCTTATGTGAAGAGTGATTGTATCTGCTTGCTCTACAGACAGTACAATGGGTTGTGCAACTGGGTGTGGAATTTCTGAGCTGGGGTGTACAACCCCCGAACAGCTCCCTGTATCCTTACTTAATAGGTTATGCTGGTTATCTGGAGTCCAACCCAGTGGTAGGTGAGTGTTCCCATCACTCTGTACAGCAACACTAGGTGTCACTAACCTGGGCGATCTGGTGATGGCTGGTGACATCTCATGGTTACTTTAGGTTGCATTTATGTAGCATGTTTATTAACCAGTTGGATTTTTTTAAGTGTACTCATATCCTCTGCCCAGTTTTGTTCACTGCAGATACCTCTGATGTCTGATTGCACCTGCTGTGTGATGGGCCAAATCTCCAGCTGCCAAAGGTCCAGTCTTTCCACATTCTACACCAGGGCCCTCTCTAAGGATACGGAAAAGCCTAGAATGGGGAGATGGTGGCTGGTGGAGAAGTGCTTTAGCTTCCTGACCTGCATGGAGACAGTGGTGCAGCTCAGAGGTCCTGAGGATCCCAGCCCACTGGCTACTGCAGTGACCCTGAAAATGCCCTTGCATTGGAATTTCCAATGCCCATCTCAGTCTGCTTCCTGCCAGATCCCTGTTCCTAGCATCACCTTCTAGCTATGCTGCTTCAACCCAGGGCCTTGTCTTGGCCTTGATTCTCATCTTTGCCCTGTTATTTGTAGGAATCATTCACATATTCTGAGTACTACTCCTTTGTCTGTGATAGTATTGCAAATTATAGTATCACAAATTCTCTGCGCTGTGACCTGTCTTTTTCATCCCCCTGATCCCTTCAGTTTTCTTTGGATGAACAGAAGCTCTTCAATTTGATGTATTCTAATTGGTTAAGCATTTATTTCATGGTTGTGCTTTTTGAATCTGTTCAAGAAATTCTTCGCTGTTCCAGTGTCTATATTGTTGCTTAGGAGCTTCATAGCTTTTCACTCATTGCTTTTTCATTGATTTCTGTGTGCTGGGATCAGATTTTACTTTTCTTAGCATCGTTTATTGAAAAATCAACTTTCCCTTGTTGTTCAGAAATACTGCCACTGTTATGAACCAGGTGGCTGTGTAAGTTCAGGGATATTGGTGAATCTATTATTTTAGGCTTTTGCAGGTCTCACACCATATTTGAATTACATTTTAGAATGTTTATCAGAATTTTTCACATTTCTGGTAAGACCTACTTCTTGGTATTTGTTGTAGTTTGAAGTATTAGAAATGGTGGTTCCATCAGTCATCTAATATGTGTAATGACTGACCCTAGGGCTCAGAGGCTAAGACGACCAAAGGATATTATCTTCCTGCCTTAGGGAGACAGGAACCCACGTGTGGCCTGGTTCAGTTCCCATGGCTCAAGGTCTCTTATGAGGCTTCAGACAAAGTCTGGGCCGCATTCTCATCTGAAGATTAGGTATGTGGAGCTGAATCATGGCCACCCATGACATGGCAACTGGCTTCCTCTGAAGCAGCCGATCTGAGAGAGAAGAAAGGAGAGCACACAAGATGGGAGGCTCAGGTTTTTAATAACCTGCTATCCAAAGTCACCCATGATTTCTGTCATATTCTTGGCAGTAGAAGAGTGAGTTGCTAAACCCAGCTCATACATGAGGATGAGACTACACAAAAAGCACAAACACCAGGAGACAGAGACCCTTGCAGGCCACTGTACAGGTTGTTCCTTATAGTGATATAAATTTTTTTTTACATTTTCTAATTGTGATAGCAACTGTATAGCATTACATAACTATGTTTTAATACTGATTTTTGTGTTCAGTAAACTAGATGCCATCTCTTATTAATTCTCATAGTTTATGTGTAGATTCTTTGGGCTTTTTAATGTCCTCACCATGTCCTAAAAGTGATAAAGTGTACTTTATTTTGATCTTTGTTTTCTTCCTCTTCCTTTCCTCAATTTATGGATCTAGCAGATACGATTTAAAAACCGAGGTAACAGTGGGCTTCCTTATCTTTCTGCCAATGCAAAGGGAAAGTTTTTCACAGTTGTACCTGAAAGTATCATGTTTGCTGTAGGTTTGTTTTTAAATCAGATTCAGGAAGTTCCTGTCTATTTCTAGTTTTTCTAGAAAGGTTTTTCTGGTTTTTTTTCCTTTAATTTTTTAATCATGGAGAAGACACTTAAGTGAGATCAGCCCCAGACTCCCCAGCTCACCGAAGGCAAACCCAGGGGGCAGTGAGGTGGAACAGTTTGAGAGGCACCCACGTGGACTCTAGAAATGGTAACAGTGAAAGTATCAAAGTAGATGAATGAAGTTTTAAAGAAAAGCAAATCAGAAATAATTTCTCAGACGGCTGCAGAGAGGTGGTGACCATCACGAAAGATATGCTTAGTGACTCAGGAGCAGATAAAGATAAAAATAGAGGAGCCTAGGAAAACGATGGAAAGCACGAACACCCCACATAGGAAAGAAATGGAGGAAATTATAAAGACCAGAACAGAAATGAATGCAGTTGAGACTAAGAAAACAATACAAAGAATCAATGCATCAGAGAGTTGGTTCTTTGAAAGATGAAATAAAGCTGACGAACCCTGAGCCACCTTATTAAAAAAAGGGAAAAAAAGATGCAAATCCATGCAGTTAGGAATGAAAAAGGTAAAATCACAACGTACCCTGCAGAAATCTAGAAGATCATCAATATCTACTTTGAGAACCTGTATTCTAATAAGATAGAAAACACAGAAGAAATGAACAGGTTCTTAGAACATATGAATTACCAAAGCTGAACCAAGAAAATATCAAAATTCTAAATAAGCCAATATTGGTCAATTAAATTAAAGATGTAATAAAACTTACCAGCGAAGAAAAACTCAGACCCTGATAGATTCACTGCTGAATTCTACCAGAAATTAATTAATTAATTAATTAATACTGGAATTGAACTTAGGACCTTGTGCTTGCCAGGCAGGCACTTGTGCCACTGAGCTATATACCTGGCCTTCTACAAGAAATTTGGAGAAGAACTAATGCTACTACTTTTCAAACTCTCCAGTGAAATTGAAATGGAAGGAATATGCCCAAAGTCATTCGCGGAAGCAAGCATTACCTTGATCCCCAAACTGGAGAAGGATCCAGCCAAAAAGGAGAACTAGAGGCCAATCTCCCTAATGAATATAGGCTTAAAATTTCTCAGTAAGAGACTGACAAATAGAATCCAGCAAATCAAGAAAATTATACATCATAACCAAGTAGGATTCATCCCAGGAATGCAGGGATGGTTCAACATACACAAATCAATAAATGTAATATACCATATTAACAGAGCCAAGGGGGAAAAAACCATATGATCAGCTCAATAGATCCAGAAAAAGCACTTGACAAAGTCCAATACTTATTCATGGTAAAAATCCTGTAGAAAATTGGAATAGATGATCTATATCTCAATCTGACAAAAGCACCAACAGCCAGCATCATATTAAATGGAAAAAACTGAAAGCTTTCACTCTAAAATTGGGAACAAGACAAGATATCCAATGTCACCATTCATATTCAAAATAGTTCAGAAAACTATGCATAGCAATTAGACAAGAGAAAGAAATAAAAGGAATAAGCGTAGAAAAGGAAGAAGTTAAATTATCATTATTTGCACATGACGTGATACTCTAGATAGAAGATGCTAAAAAGTCCATCAAAAGACTTCTGGATTGAATTGAACTCAGGACCTTGTGCTTTCCAGGCAGGCGCTGTGCCACTGAGATATATCCCCACCCCAGAAAATCTCTAGATTCAATAACCAAATTCAGTAGTGTAGCTGGATACAAAGTCAAGACTCAAAAACCAATAGCCTTCCTGTACATGAATAACAAACACACTGAGAGAGAAATTAGGTAAACAACACCTTTCACAATAGCATCTGAAAGAAAGGAAGAAAGGAAGAAAGAAAAGAAGAAAGAAAGAAAGAAAGAAAGAAAGAAAGAAAGAAAGAAAGAAAGAAAGAAAGAAAGAAAGAAGAAAGAAAGATCTAGAGATTGACCAAGTAAAAGACTTCTATATTGAAAACTACAGTACTCTGAAAAAAGGAGATCAAAGGAGATATCAGAAAATGGAAAGATATTTGTGTTTTTGGATAGGAAGAATGAATATAGTGAAAATGACCATACTTCCAAAACTGCAATACAGATTTAATGCAGTCCAGATAAAAATTCCAACAACATAGTTCACAGAATTAGAGAAATCAATCTTAAAATTCATTTGGAATCAGAAGAGACCTAGAATACCAAAGGCAATTCGGAGCAACAAGTATACTACAAAACTAGTGGGATAAAAGCAGTATGGTCCTGGCCAAAAAAAAAAAGACCTGAGGCTCAATGGAACTGATTAGATGATGCAGAAACAACTCCAAACACACTCAGCCACCTTATCTTTGACAAAGGGGCCATATATCTTCACTGGAAGGAAGATAGCCTCTTGAATAAATGGTGCTGACTATTGTCTCATGTCGCTTTAATGTGGGGAACGGTTGATGATTGGTTGTTTAATCAGTCTTGTATGTCTATCTGCATTATCCTGAGCATGCACTTTGAAGTTATCAATGTGTAGTACAGCAACCATTTTTAATCCCCTGCCACCTTATCTGTAATTCAGCTTTTGTACTGTTCTTGTGCTACTTTGTGTCTGTTTGCTAATGTTTTTGTTCTCTTACTTTTAAAATAAAAAAAAAATGGTGCTGAAAAACTGGTTTTTTACATGCTAAAGATTAAAATTAGACCCATATCTTTCACTGTAAACTAAACTAAAATCAAAATGGATCAAAGATCTAAGTATTAAGACAGAAACACTGAATCTGCTGGAAGATAGAATAGGTACAACTCTTGAAGACACTGGTATAGGCAAAGGCTTTCTGAACAAAACCCCAACTGCACACGAACTAACACAAATAATCAATAACTGAGATATCATAAAAAGCTTTTGCACAACAAAAGAAACCACTAACAGAGTTCAGAGACAACCCATAGCTTGGGAAAAAATATTTTCCAGGTGTTACTCAGGACTACTATCTAGAATATGTAAAGAACTAAAAGAATCAGACCCTTCCAAATTTAAAGACCTATCCAAAAATGAGCATCTGAAATGAATAGATACTTCTTAGATGAAGAAGTAGAAACAGCAAAGAAATGTATGAAAAATGTTCAACACCACTGGTCATTCGAGAGATGCAAATTAAAACAACACTGAATTTCCTTCTCACCAAAGAAAGAATAGCTATTATCAAGAAATCAGCTAATAACAAATGTTGGCAGGGCTTTGGGGAAAAAGTAATCCTTCTCCACTGTTGGTGGGAGTGTAGACTGGTACAACCACTGTGGAAATAAACGTGGAGAGTCCTCAAAAAACTAGGATTGGAGGTCCCATTTGATCCAGCTATTCGCCTTCTGGGTATCTTCCTAAAAGAATTAAAAACATTATACCACATCCATATTTATATGTGCATCCATATTTATAGCAGCACAATTTGTAATAGCTAGATGTTGGAAACAACCCAGTGCCCATCAACCGAGGAATGGATACAGAAGACATGGCTTTTTAATACAATGGAGTACTAATCAGCCATAAAGAAGGATAAATTTGAGACATTTCTAGGTAAATGGATGCACCTTGAGACCATACTCTTAAGTGAAATAAATCAGACACATATGTGTAAATACTGCATTGTTTTTCTGCTGTGAGAAACTGAAAGTGTAAATAAGGACCAAAATGTATGATAGATATTGTGAAACAGGAAGAAAATGTTCCAAGGGGGAGGGGAGCTAAGGAGATGGGAAGGGAAAAGGAAGGAAGGGAAAAGAAAAAAATAAGAAAAGAAGGAAAAATGGAAACAAAGCTTTTATAAGTAAGGAGGGGAAGAGAGGTTGAAGGGAAGGTAGGGGAATAGAGAAAAAACAGAATCAAGATATATCATGTACAGGTACAAATTCCCTATGATGAATGTGATCATTGAATATACCTAAAATGTACCAATATACTTAATTAATTGTTTTAAAAAGATGAAAATCGTGAATGGATGTTGGATTTTGCCATCTTTTTTGGCTATATCATGATGATTATTAGAATTTTCTCCTTTAATCTATTAATGTAATGAATCGATCTTTTTCTAAAGTTAAATCTTTCTTACATTGGTTAACTCAATATGATTATTTGATGTATTACTAGATTTAGTTTAAAAGTATTTTGTTTAGAGCTTTTGTGGTCTCAAGAGAAAGTAGCCTATAATTTTTCTTGTTTCTTGTCGAGTTTGGATATCCCGATTATCCTAACCTCATAAGAGTAGTTTGAATCTTCAGAAGGGTTTGGGCTCACTCGGAGTTATTATTTCTTCCCACGAAGTTGTTGGAATTTGCGAGTGAAGCTGTTTGATCTTGAGTTTTCATTGTTGGAAGATTTGTGACTCATTCCTTAATGTATAGGTCTTCCCAGGATTTCTCTTTCTACTTATGTCAGTTTAGTTAAGCAAGGCTTTTCTAGGACTCTTATGAAACTGAAATTTACTGGCATACATTTGTCCATAACATAATATTTTTATATAATTACTGTTACAGTATAACAGTGCCACCCTTTTCTACCTGACAGAGGTTATTTGTGCTTTTTTTCTTGTATCTCTGCCATTTTTCCAGAGGTTCGCTAATTTTATTGGTCACTTTAAAGAGCCAGATTTGATTTTTGTTCAGCTTTTGGTTGTATGTTGGATTAGTATTTTGTTAACTTGTCCTTTTATTTATTTTTTATTTATTTATTTATTTTTTCAGTACTGGGGATCGAACTCAGGACCCTGCGCTTGCTAGGCAAGCGCTTATTCCACTGAGCTATATCCCCAGCCCCTAATTTTTTCCTTGTTTATACTTATTTTGAGTTTAATATGCTGTTCTGTTTCTAACTCCTGGAAGTAGATACTTAGCTTGCTAATCTTAAGATTTTATATTCTTTTCTGATATATGCTATATAATTCTTTAGAAAAATTTCTTACAGGTTTGATGTATATTGTCATTATTGTTTAGTTCAAAACATTCTTACTTTTTAATTATAACTTCTTTGATCCATATACTATAAAAATGTCTTTAATTTTCCAAATATATGAAGATTTCATAGCTTTATAAACAGATTTCTAGCCTAATTACACCAAAGGAACATCATAAGAATGCTTTAAATTCCTTAAAATTTGTACAGATTTGCTTTATAGAGCATGTCATATTTTAAAATATCCTAGGAGTGCTTAAAACATGTATTTTAAATTTATGTGCAATGTTCTACATATGTTCATTAAATGTAGTTTATTGAGTTATTCAAATCTTATATATCATTTTGTCCCCTTTTTCTATCAAAATGAAAGAGGTATCTTAAAATTTATTAAGTATATGGATTTTTCCATATGGTCCTGTTAACTTTTGCTTTATGTAACTTCAACTTATCATATTATAATTACAAATTTACGCCCTCCTAGCAAAATTAACTTTTATTATTATCTTTACCTTTGGTCATGCTTTTTGCTTTGAAGTCGATATTATCTCTTATGATCATAAACAGTTCCATCACCTTTCTTTGTGCTAGTGTTGTTATCTTACAGTGTTAAACTTTTCTCTCTCTTGTTTTTTTTTTCTCTCTCTCTTGTAAGCAGAGCCTCTTTTGCTAATGTTCTGTCTGCTCGGCCTCAAATATTTTACAGTTAGCTCATTTATATTCAATGTAAATATAATACATACTTAATGTAAACATTTGGAACTAAGTGGACTATCTTGTTTTGTGTTACTTACCTTTCCATTATTTTCTTCTCTCATCTTTAAAGAATGACCTGTGTGAATTTTATTGTTTTATTTTACTCTCTTGAATTGTTTGAAATGTCATACTGTTTCTATTTCTTAGTGCAGCCTTTTTCTCTAAAAGCACAGATAATAAATATTTTAGGCTTTGTGGGCCACAGACTGCCCACAATGCAGCCTTTATTTGAATTTTTATAATCACTTGGAAATGCAGTGACCGTTCTTAGCTGGCAGGCAACACCAAAGCAGGATGCAGCCTGGGTTTGGGCCATGGGCCGTAGCGGTCTTTCTAGTGTTTACCTTAGAAATGATAATGCGCACACTTATCAGAGCTTTGAACTAATGCAAGGCATTGCCTTTCCTCTGAGTAACACACTGATATTAGTGTGTTTACTCTATATACTTCCTGCTACTGATTTATATGTTAACTTGCCTGGCATTCTCAGTTTATTTTAAATTCCACTAGATACATTTACAATATTAACTGGTAATAGTTACAATGCACTTACAATCTAATACGCTTACAATATTATTTCATAAGTCAATGTTTCTACACATTTGTCCATACATTTACCACTTTCTCCAGCCCATATTCCCTATTCTTTCATTTTTATACTTCTGATTTTCTTCTAGATCATTTTTCTTAGGCCTCAAGTACATGTTTTAGACTTTTCTTTAGTGAAGATTTATTGATGATGTACTCAGTGTTTATTTGTCAAAAAGTGTCTTTCCTTTTTTGTCTTCTTTTTTCATGACTGGAGATTCAACCCAGGGCTTTCATATCTCTAGCCCTTTTTCTAATTTTTTATTTTGAGACAGTCTTGCTAAGTTGTCCAGACTGGGCTCAAGCTTGGAATCCACCTGCATCAACCTCCCAGAGTGCTGGGATTATAGGTGCACACCACCACACCTGGTTCCTTTTTTGGGGAGTGTCTTTTTTTAATTTTAAAAGTAAAGAACTAAACGTATTAACAAACAGACAGCCACTTACAAAGTAACACAAGAATAGTACAATCAAATTGGATTACAGACAAGGTGACAGGGAATTAACAATGGTTGTTGTAGTACATATTGATAACTTCAAAGTGGTTACTCAGGAAAACAAATACAGACATGCAAGTCTGGTCAAACAACTAATCATTAACTCATTAACTGTTCCTTACAATAAAGCAACATAAGTCAGTAGTACAACTATGTTAGCCATCCTGCACATACATACACACATACATACATAATTATCCCCTTCTTCCTTTTCTCCCTCCCCCCATCCCAGCTGCTCCCTACTTTCAAGCAGTTTCCTTTCATTTCACACTATTTATCCTACCTCCTAATTTATATTCCTGCTTTCAGCTTCCTACACCAGTAATACAACATGCTGCTTATGCAAGCACATCTGATTTATTTCACTTATGAGTATGGTCTCTAGTTGTGACCATTTACCTATAAAAGCCTCAAGACTGTCTTTCTTTATAGCTGAGTAATATGCCATTATATAAAAATGCCACAATTTTTTTATCCAGTCCTCAGTGGATGGACATTTGGGTTGCTTCCACAGTTTAGCTATTATAAATTGCACTGCTATAAGCATGGGTGCACATATATCACTGTGATATAATGTTTTCAGATCTTCTGGGAAAATACCCAGAAGGGGAATATCTGAGTTGAATGGGACCTCTAGACCTAGTTTGCTGAGGATTCACCAAACTGATTTCCACAGTGGTTTCACCAGTCTGCATTCCCACCAGCAGTGGAAAAGAGTTCCTATTTCTCCACAGCCTCGCCAGCATTTGTTATTGGTTGATTTCTTAAAGCTAGCCATTCTTACTGGGGTGAGATGAAATCTCAAAGTTGTTTTAATTTGCATTTCTCAAATGACTAATGATGTCGAACATTTTCTCATATATTTATTTGCCATTTGTATTTCTTTATCTGAGAAGTGTGTATTCATCTCAGATGCCCATTTCAGGACTGGGTCTTTGAATTTGGGGAGGTTTATGTTTTTTAATTCTTTATATGTTCTAGATAGAAGACTTTTGTCTGAGGGACAGCCAGCTAGGATTTTTTCCCAATTTGTGGGTTTTCTTTTTACTCTGCTGGCAGTTTCTTTAGATGTGCAAAAACTTTTCAGTAAAATGCAGTCCCAATTGTTGATTCTTTGAAGTGTTTCCCTTGCGGTTTGATTTTATTCATGAACTCTCTGCCTACTCCTATATCTTCAAGATTTTTACCTACTTTCTCTTCCAATAGATTTAGTGTTTCTGTTTTAATATTGAAATCTGTGATCCATTTTGACTTGAGTTTGGTGCATGGTGATAGACTTGGATCTATTTTCAGTCTTTGGCAAGTGGCAAGCCCATTTTTCCAGCACATTTATTAAAGAGGCTGTCTTTCTTCCAGTGAGCTTGTTTGGCCCCTTTGTCAAAGATTAGGTGGCTGAGTGTGTTTGTGGTTGTGGCTGCATCTCCCAGTCTGTTCCATTGATCCTCAGGTCTGTTTTTTAGCCAGTACCAGGTTGATTGTATTACAGTAGCTTTGTAGTATAATTTCAGGTCAGGGATTGTGATTCCACCTGATTAGTCTTTGTTGCCCAGGATTGTTTTGCTATTCTGGGTTTCTTCTGGCTCCAGATGAATTTAAGGAATGTTTTCTCTAGCTCTGTGAGGTATGCTGATGGTAGTTTAATGGGAATTGCATTAAATCTATACAACAATTTTGGTAATATGGCCATTTTCATAATATTGGTTCTTCATATCCATGAGCAAGGAATATTTCTTCATTTATTGAAATCCTCTTAGATCTCTTTTTTCAAAGACCTATAGTTTTCATTGAATAGATCTTTTACTTCTTTTGTTAGATTGATTCCTAAATATTTCAATTTCTTGGATGCTATTGTGAAAGGTATGGTTTCCGTAATTTCTCTCTCAGTCTGTTTTTTGTTTGTGTATAGGAATGCTATTGACTTTTGGGTGCTGACTATGTATCCAGCTGCACTGCTTAATTTGTCAATTAATTCAAGGAGTCTTCTGGTGGAGTGTTTGGGGTCTTCCATGTAAAGAATCATGTCATCTGCATATAGTGATAGTTTTACTTCTTCCCTTCCTATTCTTATCCCTTTTATTTTTCTCTCTTGTCTAATTGCTCTGGCTAATGCTTCCAGAACTATGTTGAATAGGAGTGGTGACGGTGGACATCCTTGTCTTGTTCCTGACTTTAAAGTGAAAGCTTTTAGTTTTTGTCCATTTAGTATGATATTGGCTGTTGGTTTGTCATAGATAGCTTTGATCAGATAGAGGTAAAGGCCATCTATTCCTATTTTCTCTAAGGTTTTTAACATGAATGTATGTTGGACTTTGTCAAAAGCTTTTTCCACGTCTACTGAGATGATCATGTGGTTTTTGTCTTTAGTTCTACTGATATGGTGTATTACATTAATTGATTGGCAAATTTTAACCATCCCTTCATTCCTGGAATGAATCCAACCTGGTCATGGTGTATAATTTTCTTTATGATTCACTGCATTCTATTTGCTAGTATTTTATTACCTTTGCATCTATGTTCATTAGGGGGATTGGTATATAGTTCTCTTTCTTGGTTGGGTCTTTCTCAGGTTTTGGTATCAGTATAATACTTGCCTCCAGAAACGCATTAGGGAGAATTGCTTCCTTTTCAATTTCATTGAAGAGTTTGAGGAGTGTTTGCATTAAATCTTCTCTGAATATTTTATAGAATTCTGCTGTGAATCCATCAGGGCCTGGGCTTTTCTTTGTCAGTAAGTTTTTAATTACATTTTCAATTTCATTAGTTGATATTGGGTTGTTCAGGATTTTTATATCTTCGTGATTCAACTTTGGTAATTTGTACATATCTAGGAATCTGTACACTTCTTCTGAGTTTTCTATCCTGTGGTAGTAAAGATTGTCAAAGTAGGTTGTCTTGGTTACATTTTTCTCATTGCTGAGACAAAATACCCAGCGCCCAAAGTTAAGGAAGGAAAACTTTATTTAGCTTACAGTTTGTGGAGGTTTCAGTCCATACTTGGCTGGCTCAGAGCAGAGTGGCACATGGCAGAGAGCAAATGCTCATGGAGGCAGCACATGGCAAAAACCACAGGAGCAAAAGGGAGGAATGGCTGCAAGCAGCCTCTTCTCTTCCCTTACATTGTAAACAGGCTACCCCCACCCAGGGGGCTTGTATCTCTCACACAATCTCCATGCCCTCCTCTTCCACAGGCTCAGGATGTGTACAAAGTAAGCACCTTAGCTTCCTCCTGAGTCACTCAGCTAAACCTCTAGACTCCCCAAGTTGACACAATGTATCAACCATAACATAGGTATTAATGGTCTTTTGAATTTCTGAAAGATCTGTAGTGATTTCATCCTTTTCATTCCTTATTGCATGAATTTGAGTTTTTTCTTTTCTTTTTTTGATAAGGTTGGCTAAGCGTTTATCAATTTTATTTATTCTTTCAAAGAACAAACTCTTTGATTCATTTATTTTTTGTAGTGTTTTCTTTGTCTCAATTGCATTAATTTCTGCCCTGATCTTTATAATCTCCTCTCTTCTTTGGGCTTGACTTGTTCTTCTTTTTCTAAAAGTTTGAGATGCAGTATTAGGTTATTTATTTGTTCTCTCTGTTTTCCTTATGTGTGAGTTCACCACTATAAATTTCCCTCTGAGAATGCTTTCATTGCATCCCACAGATTCTGGTAGGTTGTATTTGCATTTTTGTTTATTGTAGATATTTTAAAATTTCTTCTTTAATTTCTTCTGTGACCCATTGGTTGTTCAGGAGGTTATTGTCAAATTTCCAAGTGTTTATGAAGTTTTTGAAGTTCCTTTTGTTATTAATGTCCAATTTCATTGCACTGTGGTTAGATAATATGCATGGGATAATTTCAATTCTTTTGCATTTAGGTAGGTATGCTCTATGGACTAGAATTTGGTCTATTTTCAAGAAAGTCCCATGTGCACCTGAGAAAAATGTGTATTCTGATGTTGTGGGGTGGAACACTCTGTATACACCTACTAAGTCCATTTGTTTGCATATTTGGTTCAGGTCTGTTATTTCTTTGCTGAATTTTTGTCTAGTTGATCTGTCTCTTTGCATCAAAAGGGTGTTTAGGTCCCCTATTACAATAGTGTTATTGATTATTTGGTTTTTCATGTCTGTTAAGATTTGACTTATATAGTTTGGTGTTCCAATATTTGGTGCATACATGTTTAGGATTGTTATCTCTTCCTCTTGTAGTTTCCCCCTAAGTAGTATGTAGTGACCTTCTTTATTTCTTTTGATTGTTTTTGGTTTGAAGTTTACACTGTCTGCAAACATAATAGCTACTCCTGCTTTTTTCTAGGAACCTATTGCATGGAGAATTGTTTTCCATCCTTTGACTTTCAGTCTACAATTTCCTTTTGAGTGAAGTGTGTTTCCTCTATATAGCATATTGTGGGATTTTGTTTCTTAATCCACTCTGTTTATTTTGACTGTTGAATTGAGGCCATTTACATGAATGGTTATAACTGATATATGTTGGCTTATCCTTTTCATGCTACTTACTTGCTGTTGATTTCCTATTTTTGCCATCTGTTTAACTGCTTGCTCTGCTTGAGTGTTCCTTTCTATTGTTGCTCTTAAGATGGTGGCCTCTTTTTTCTCTGTCTAGAATATCTTTTAGTACTTTTTGTAAGGTTGGTTTCACACTCATGAGGTTCTCTAGTTGTTCTTTGTCATGGAAATATTTTATTTCTCCATTGAATTTGAAGGATAGTTTTGCAGGATACATCAGTCTGGGTTGGAAGCTGTTTTGTCTCAGAACCTGTAATATCTCACTCCAAGCTCTTCTTCAGTGCATGGTTTGTATTGAGAAGTCTGCTGTGATTCTGATGGACTTTCCTTTATAGGTGAGCTGTTTCTTTTCTCTAGCAGCTTTTAATATTCTGTTCTTTTGCTGGATATCTGAGATCTTGATTATTATATGACTGGGTGTGGTTTTATTTTGGTTATGGCTAGTTGGAGTTCTATATGCCTCACATCAGAATTTTTTTTTTTTTTTTTTTTGCGGTACTGGGGATCGAACTCAGGACCCTGCGCTTGCTAGGCAAGCGCTTATTCCACTGAGCTATATCCCCAGCCCCTCATCAGAATATTTTCCATGCTTGGGAAATTTTCTACTATTATTTCTGCAAATATTCTTTTTATGTCATTTGTGTTGCCTCCTGCTGCTTCATTGACTCCTATTTCTCAAACATTATCTCTCTTTGCCTCATCTTGCAGCTGTTGGATTGATTTTTCCTGGATCCTTGATGGTTTTAAGAGATCCTTCCTTTCATGATCTCTAGCTGCCATGCTGTCTTCAAGATCTGAAATCTATCTTCAGCTTCATTCAAGTGGTTTTGCAAGCTTTCAGTGGAAGTTTTGATTTCTTGGAAATCTCTTTGAGTCTGTTTCATGTGTTTTAATTCATTCCTAAATTACTCATGTTAAATTTCCATCTGTTGCCTATGTTCATCTGTTTTGTCATCTGTTTCTTCTCTAGATGTTCAGAACATTTCTTTCATTATTATTGTCATTTCATTTTTTGCCTGAGAGATTATTCCTTTTCTGATCTCTTTTGTGGCCGGATGGAGTTGTTTCTTTACTTCAGATGTGATCATTTCAGAGATTTCAGGTATGTGGCTTCCAAGTTCTCCTATGTCAGTGTCTCCTGGACTTGTTCTAGGTGGAATTGAGTTCTGAGACTGCATTTTGCTCCTCCGTTTTGTCATTTTTAGATGTCAGATGAAAAGTGATGAGCTACAAGCTACCCAGGCAGCTCACTGAAGGACTCTAGGGACCCTAGTTTACCTAGATATCAAACTTATTCCAAGATGGAGGCACCACTTCCCTAGCCAAGCTCCTTCTCTGTCCCAAAGGTGCAGGGTGGAGCACGGGTGCAGGCCTCACCCACCAAAAGATAGTTCCACAGAGACGGGCTGCTAAGGCAGGGCTTCACCACTTCCCCGGGCCAAGTTCCTTCTCTATCCCAAAGGCCTTCATCGTTTTTAATATTTCAGTTGGCCACAGATTCTGGCTTTGCAGCTATTTTGTTTCATCACTTCAGAGATCTCATTCCACCACCCTCTGGCTTGTGCACTGCTGTTGAAAATGATCATGGGTCTGATGCCGATTTCGTGGAAAGTAAATGGTCTTTTCCCTCTCGCTGATTTTGGTATTTCCTCATTGTTTTACTTTTCTGTTGGGTGTCAGCTGTTTATTAAATTTGTTCTGTTTGGGGATTTTTCTGCAGTAATTGTATTGATGAGTATCTTGTTTTCTTTGTTTTCTCTTGCAGTGCTAGGGATGGAGCCCCAGGCCTCTGCATGGTAGACAAACACCCTACCTGAGCCCCAACCCACATGGATGTATATAGGGAGCCCTTTCTGGTCCTCTTGTGGTCCAGGAAGTTTATATTTAAAATCCCATGGAAAAGTTATTGGAATCCTGATGGGTTAATTCCAATCAACCACTTCCAGTGCAACCTATGGCAAGAATAAAGACACTAAGACATATTTGTAGTTATGGGGAGCCAAGAGGTCCAAAGTCCAGTTGTAATGACGGCTAGTTGGAACAAAGGCCTCAACCCAGGGCCAACCCCAGGTTTTATTCATTCATGAGAAAGGTGTGGCTTGAGGATGAGTGACTGTGAGAATGGTGGGAAATAGGTAAGTCTGTGAGCTGGGCTAAGCAGGAGGCCTAAAATCACTCTGCAATATGCAGAGAGGAGGGCACACATAACACAACTGAGCTAGTACCTAATGTTTTGGGGTCTGTGCCTCAGCTCTGATGTGTAATCTTTTATGCCCTGGGAAGTTATACCCTTTTATCTTCTTTTTCTTTGTCTTTTTGAGACAGGGTCTCACAATGCAGTTCAGGCTGGCCGTGAGCTCACTTCGTAGCCTGCTGGTCTCAAACTTGCAACAATCCTCCTGCCTCAGCCTTCCAAGTGCTAGGATTAAAGGCATGTACCACCACATCTGGCTAACCTTTTATTTTGAAGCTCAATCCAAGTGGACAGTGTAGAGCACAGCTCTCCTTCGTGCCTTGCCCCAGCTCACACATAGGAGCTGTAGGGCACCTGAGAAAACACTGCCTGTTGTCTTTGCTCAAAGAATACATACCATCACCTTGGTTGGACCGATATACATTGCTTAAAGCAAATTGAAGGGATAAGGAAAAGTCCTAGCCAGCTCTGTATGCATCAATACATGGAAATAGGGCCAATTTCAGCCAAAATGGAGGTAATTACTCCTCCTTCAAGAAGAGTTGCCCAGATGGTCCTCCACAGATGGATATCTTATAACAATTCTGGAAAAATATTAAAAATTTTCAACCACTGCCTCTTCATATATGTCCTCTGACTTCAGTATTCTTATTTTCTTTGGAGACTCTGACTAATGCATATTAGGTTTTTCTCTTTTTTTTTTTTTTTTTTTTTTAGGTTTTTCTCATGGTACCCTCCATGTTTGCCATGTTCTTGTCTCTTTGCAGTGTATTCCCACAAATCAAGTGTGCTTGTTGGCTTTGAAAAGTGACTTGTGCAGGTGGTCCCCCAAGGCCTGGAATGCTTGTAGCTCCCTCTAGCTTTCCCTTGCTTCTGAAAGGCAGCAGGACACTTATGCATGAACATCTCAGACCAGGTCCTCAGCTTGAGGCCTCATGGCTGCTGTGGGCCACCGCTCCATGAGTAGCAATGTGCTGAGGGCGTCTGTGGTCAACACTTCTCAGAAGAAGCTTCTTCCCCTTCCGCTTGCCTCAGCTCTTCTCGGTACTGAGCAGTTTTCTGGGCCCTTGCTCAGTGCTGGCTTACCCTTTCCCTTGGAGTCTGTCTTGATTACTTTTCTGTCATTGCTGAGACAAAATACTTGACACCCAAAATTAAGGAAGGAAAAGTTTATTTACTCACAGTTTGTGGAGGTTTCAGTCCATAATCAGCTGGCTCCAAAGCAGAGTGGCACATGGCAGAGGGCAGCAGTTCATGGTGGGGGAAGACAGCAAAAGCAGCAAGAGTGAGAAGGAAGGAGCACCCGAGAGCAGCCTCTTTCCTTCCTTACATTGTATGCAGGCTATGCACGTCCCAGGGTGGGTGTAGCTTTCGCACTCATAACCCCAGCCTTAGATCATGAATCAATCATACACTCTAAAAGCCCGCCCCATCACTGCATGAGGCTTCAGGGGGATATCCAGACACAAACCATAACAGGGCCCCACCTTGCTGGCGGGGGCCTGCTCCTTCTCTGGCACTGGGCCTTGACCTCTGTCCTGTTACGGTGACAGTCCTCAAGCCTAAGCCCAAGGCTGTGTGTCTGCCAATGCACTGACACAGCAGGGGCTTCAATGGTTTCCTTACGTGGCTTACCTGTCTGGGTTCACGTTTTCCCCTCAGACTCAGTCTGCTGCTTCCCCATCATCTTTCCAGCTCTTCCGCACTAACGTCTTTATCCAAGAGCTTTTGCTGCCCTCAGTGGGAGAGGGAAGTCTGCCATCCCCTGAGAAGGAATCCTTGAGATCAGTTTCAGATTCCTGGAGCTTGAGACTCCAAGGGGAACCCACACATGTAGCGGCCATTCCAAGATGCATCGTGTAAAGGAAAACAGCCTCTTTTCAATGCTGGGCTCCACCCACTCCTAGCTCACATGGGGTCACCAATTCATGTGAGCAGAAGCGAGTTGGATACAGCAGACTGGAAGGCAGGGAAGGTCTGATGCTCTCCCTGCCTGGGGCAGCTGGAAGGAGGCGCACATCTTCAGCCACCTCCCCTGTGCCCACCTGTCCCCAAATAGCTGCTCTGAGACTGTCCTGGCTCTTCCTCTATGGTTCATGGAGTGAGGGCCAGTGTGGTTACCAGTTAAGAACTTGGATTCTGAAGCCAGGCTGGCCAGGGAGGATTCCCCCAGATGCTCCCTTACTGGCTGTGTGACTAGGACGGTTGTTATTTAACCTCTCCGTGCTTCAGGTTCTAGATCTGCTGTGTGGGGATGATTACAGGACCAACCAGCTATAGAGCTGATAGAATACCTGAGTTAATAATTACAGTGCCCATAAGTGTGTGCTAGTGCATACTAATACATACATAATAATGCTAATGAGCATGATAATAGCTGGTTTTAAAAGGGGGGGATGGAAATATCTCATGCACCTCTCAAGGTCAGCTGGGATCCCGAATACAATATTACCATCGCTCTTGCTCTTTTCAGCTGGTGTAGTCCTTCATTTTATAGAAGAGGAACAGACCTAGAGAGGTCAGGGATTCAGCCAGGGCAGCCCAGCTGGCCTCTGGTTCCCTTATCAGAAAGCAGATTCCAAGAATCTAGTCTTAGTTCTAGCATCACAGATGCTATGCAAAAGCAGCCTAGTTATTTCCTGGACCTCAGTTTCCTCATCGGTGACCCTAGAGGGAGGGTCAGGCACCTACACATCTGCTTCTAACTCTGCTGACCCTTGGTGAGGATAGGCTGGGGTGTGTCAGGACGAGACTAGGTCTGTGCTGGGATGGTGGTGTGAAGCTGCCATCGGAATTCACATGCTTGAGAACGGGCAACCTCGGGGTCAACCACACCCATAGCACCTCCATAGGTGTCACCTCACATCTGGCTTGGGCTAGAAGTTTCTCATGGTGAGGGGTAGAACTTGCCACCCCATTTGAGCTGGGCAACCTCAGAGAGACAGGCCACCTTCTTTGAGTGTCCAGGTGTTCTCAAACCTGCTTTCGTGAGCTGAGGCAGGACCTTGGACCTGGCTCCTCCCCCTCTCTGCCCCAGTGCCCCTCAGTGATATGGGCTGCGGGCAGCACAAGTAAGTCTCAAGGGTGTCTCCTGCCCTGCGCATCAGGCAGAAGTGTGACAGTCCCTCCCTGTATACCGCCCCACTCCCCACCTAGTCAGCACTGGGGCCCACCCCCATCCCCCTTGCTGCCTGACCTCTCAGGGCCTTGGAGCCCCACCTATGCCAAGAGAGAGCAGCAGATGCTGGGAAGGGCTGGCGGGATCTCTGGAGTTAACGGGCTGGAGGTACAGCTCAGTGGGGTAAGTGCTTGCCGCTAAACACTAAGGCCCTGAGTTCGATCCCCGGTCCCGAAAAAAAAAAAAAAAAAAAAGGAACGGGGATCCCTGGAGTTCAATCACTCAGGGCGTGGTCTGGGCTCACTGCTCAGTGATGCAGAAGTAATTCCCAGCCCACAGAGCCCTCCCCAGCCTAGTCTGGTGCTGGAGTGCATCCCTAGACCCTGCAGACCTTAGCCTCTGCCTCCACAGGAGGCCAGAACTGAACAGGCCCTGGTGGAGGTGGCTCTGAAGCTGGTGCAAGAGTCCCTTCTGGGCGGGGGGATTGCATGTGCCCAGCTCCTGCCCAGTCTCCAGTCCACCCCCCAGATTAGCCATTTCCTTAGGGTTCCCAGACTGCAGGCAGTTAATTTTTCACATTAACAAAACATGAAGACTTTAATGAGCTGTTAATAAAACTGGTGATATCAAAGCCACCTATTTAGTCAGGACTGATTTTATGAACCACTTGGTCATTCAAGCAAAAGCTGATTACCTGTGGGTTTATATCCTTCAGGATCCTCTTCAGGTGGAGATGAAGACAACTGATTATCATTTCTGGAAAGCCAGCTCTGGGCCCCATCTCTTCAGTGCTTACACTGAGGCACTATTTCATGCCCATTTTAGAGAGGAAAAAACTGAGACCCAGAAACTTTAATCTCTTCCCCAGTTACATACCTAAGTAAAAACAGATCTCAGTCTGACTCCAAGGGTATTTTCCCCTTGAGTAGCCCCTCAAAATACCACATTTCCCTTTATGGCTGGAAGGCCGGAGTGCCTGTGAGCTAGGAGGTTTCCAACACTCTCCCCATCATGGCCTTGCAGGAAGCGGGTGCGCGGACTCGGGTCTGCTCCCAGAGCAACTCCACTGCTGACACCGTGAAAGAAGCCCTCAGGTCTCAGACCAGCTTGTCTCTCCATCGCTCTCCTGCCCCTCCAGCCACCAGCCCCCTCCCACAAATTCTGGATTCTTCTGCCCACTTCACTCTTGCAGGTTTGGGCCTCTGCTGAGGCAATATTAGCACAATTTTAGGTGTACAGATGATTGCTATTATTACTGCAACAGTGGTGATCAAACCCAGGGTCTTGCACATGCTAGGCAAATGCCCTCTTGCTGAGACACATTCCCCAGCCAGGAGGTGTGTGGAGTTTTTCTTCTTCCCTTTTTCCAGTACTGAGGATTGAGCCAAGTGTCTGTGCACTGAGCTATATCCCCAGCCCTTTAAAAAAAATTAAAACAAAATTTTATAGGGTCTCTCAAAGTGGCTGAGTTGCCCAGGGTGAGCTTGCCCCTGAGGTCCTCCTTCGTCAGCCTCCCAGAGTGATTTCAGCATCATGGATATCATTCCATTATGACATGTGCCTCTGGTCATTTAATGCAGAGATAACTTTTATTTTATAAGCAATCATTTTAAAGTAAATGTAAAAAAAATCCATAGATCTAGAAGAAAGTATTAGAAACTATTTGGCAGATTTGATTTCTAGGCTTAGAAAAAGGTGTTAAGAAAGAGCATATGGGAGATCTGAGCTGGGTTATCCCTGGCCCTGATCAGAGGTGTTTGTCGGCCCCACAAGAGAAGTTTCTGCCCTTGGGGGAAGTTGCCCTTCCTCTTCAGCCAACGGCCAGTGGGCTCATGCACCAGCTGAGAATTTCTGAGAATGTTATCAATGCAGTACAAATGTGTGGTTTAAAAATAAGAGTTGCCGGGGGGGGCACAAAGGAACTTTCTAGAACGATGGAAATGTTCTACTGAGGTCTTTGTTACTGGAGTGTACATATTTGCCACGTTGTCAAGCTGTAAATGTAAGATGTGGAAATTTTATGGTAGGTAAATAAAGTTGACGTGAAAATAAAATCAAAATCAAGGCCACAAATATTCATGTCTAGTTCTGAATTCTGACCCCCTGTTCTGTTGCCACAGAATATGCTACCTGTCATACAGCTGTCATTGCAGCTGCTCCCAAAGCCAACGTTTATGGAATTCTGTCCTGTGCCAACCACAAAGATGCAAAAAATGCCAAGAGACATCACGAATTAAGCAGGAAAGGGTGACTTCATCAATACATAGGGTTATACCATGTACACAGCCACAGTCATTCCAAATGGATTAAAGAGGGATGGATTAAATGTTAAATAAAATTATAAATGATTTTAAAAGTAGGAGAATTTTTAATAAATTTTTTATTGTTTCAGTTTATCCATACATGCTGGCAGTACATAGGGTTTCTATTCCTTGTGGAAAGTTGGTGCATGGGTAGAACATCTTAATTCCTTTTTTTCATCCCCTTCCCTCCCTTCTTTCCCCCAAATTAGATTTTTAAAATAAATTTGAATCATAGAAGTCTTTCTAAAGTAAGACATGAAAGCCAGAAGTCATAAGGGAAAATTACATTTGACTACATAATAATGTAAAACTTTTCCATGACCAAGAGCACACTAAGAATTTCACTCAATGGAAGCTTGCTGCGGTGGGACATGTCTGGAACCCCACTCAGGAAACTTGAGAGGGGAGGATCACAGGTTTGAGGTCAGCCTGGGCAACTTAGCAAGATTGTGTCTCAAAATTAAATAAAAATGTAAATGGGCTGGGGACATAGCTCAGCAGTAAAGGAGTTGGGAAGTGTGCACAAGGCCCTGAGTTCAAGAAAAGCTCAAAAACGAAAAATAAAAAAGGCTTCTAAAGAGGACTTATAAATCAATAGAAAAGTATAAAAGGCTTATTTGTTTCACAGGAAAATGATAACTAATGAGAAGACATTGAATCCCACTATAATTAGAGATAAGCTCATTAAAGCAATGAGCTTACCTCTGTCTCCAGAGGCAAAAGTTAAAAAACTGAGGGGTAGAGAGGCAGTGGGAACTTTCACAGTTTAGGGGGGACTCCATATTGGTACTACTTTTTACAAGGTACCAATAAAAGTTTTAGCAGCGTGAGCTCTATGACTTAGCCATGTTTCTTGTAGGAATCTGTCAGAAATAGCCCCATATTTTCACAAAAATTATACATTAATTGTAGCAAAGTGTATCGTACTACAAATGGAAAATGACTAACTACCCTAGATAAACCTTACATTTCTGGGCAATGGAATTCTTGCATCAATTATAAAAGATGAAATGGAACTGCACATACTGACCTGAAATGCTATTCATTATATTTTGGCAAGAGAAAGGAACGCAAGATACAAAAACTATGTAAATCATATTAATCTTATTTTTGTAAAAGAATCCCCCACATGAGTTATAGCAACATGTAATAATAATGTCTCAGGTATTATTTACTGTACATACCAGAAGCATGGAGTTATTATTTTCCTTATTCTGTAGATGAAGAAACTGAGGTACAGAGTGTTTAGGTAACTTGCCCATAGAGCCATAGCTAGTAAATCAAACAGCAGGTATATGACCCCGGTAACCTGACTCCATAAGTGAAGCACTTAAACTGTACATGGCCTCATAGGTCAAAAATCTTTCTGTTGACCATAGTGACCTTGCAAATCAACACTGGGGAGGCCGAATTACTTTTAAATAAATAATTTCTAAGCAGGCATTTAAAAACACCAACTGGTACTAAGGAGTTACACTGAAAAGCCCCTCCCCAGCAACCCTCTGATCCCGCTGTTGCTTGATTTATTAATGTTAAGCTTTATCTATTGACTTCTGCATGAAGTCAAAACAGGAAAAACAGCTTCTCATTGTTTTTCCCCCTTCCTGCTGTGTTTCTTGATAAGAAGCTGCTTGCAGCGCCAGCTCAGCCCTGGATTCTGGGCTGGCACTTGGCGGCTTTGTTGCCAACACTAGGTCTATTCAGGCTCAAGGTCAGAAAAGGACTTGCCAAGGCCACTGCAGGTGGTGATGGAGGGAGGACCGTGTCTGCTGGCTCCAAGGCCAGCGTGCTGCTGTGACATGCCAAGGCCCTCTGGGGTGTGACTGTGGCGCAGCCAGGCGTCTGGGGAGAGGCCCTTCTGGCTGAGTGCCAAGGCTCCTGCGCTGGGGGGGAGGGTGTTTGCAGAGCGCCAGGTGCAGCTCCTGCGGTGGGCTGGCCAAAGCTTTGCCCCCCATCTGGGCTTGGCCCCTCTAGAGGCCTCTGCATAACTGGTTTTCCTGCTCACAGCCCCCACACACAGCCCCTGCATCTCCAGGGAGGCAGCTGAGGGAGGCACAGAGGCCAGTGAAAGGCTGGCACCTGGTCCTGGAGCCCCTTGGAAAGAAAGCACCCACTTCCTGGGTCACCTGGGGCTGAGTAAATAACTGAATAAAATGACTAGCACCAGGAACCATCCCAAACCAGTGAAATCAGTGGTAGAAGGCTAGATGGGGAGGAGCCCAGAGAGCACACCGACCTGCCAGACGCCACACAGCAGCTGTGGGATGAAGACAGGAGTATCCTGAGGGCCTCTTCAGCCTGGAGAGAGGCAGGCGGGGCTGGGGGAGATAACAAAGTAAGTGCAGGATGGAGGTTCAAATTTGAGACTTGTAGGGACCCTGACAATGCAGGGAGGCTTTGCCCGTCACCCAGTGGGCCCCGAGAGGGTCTGGACTGCACCATCCCTGTCCTTGACCAGATGGTGAACTTCACAGCTTTGTTTGGAGTCGAAGGGTCCTGTTTGGGCTGTGTCTGCACTTCACTTGTTAAGTTAGATACTTTACCTATCTGAACCTCAGCCACCCCACCTGTAAAAAGGGTATATGGGTAGGGGGTAGGAATGAGGGTTGATAATTCTGGTTTTAAAATTATGAACCATGATTGACTTGGTGGCAGAATGCTTAGCTACCCTGCACAAGGCCCAGGTTTGCTCCCCATCACTGCGGAAACCAAAGAACAAACAAAGAAATAATGATCCCTGAGGAATATCCCTTAAAAAGCTCTTGCTGGGCTATTCTCCTTCTAGTTATCTTCCTGAAAGAGTTACACACATCATATTACAATAAATGCATACTCATGTTTATAGCAAAACTGTTCGTAATAGCTGAACTGTGGAAACAGCCTGTAAGTCCATCAGCAGATGAACAGATAAAGAAAATGTGCTATTCACACAGTGGAATGCTACTCTGCTGCGAAGAGGGATGAGTGAGTCATTGGAAGAAAAATGGATGCACCTTGAGACCAGAATGCTAAGCGCAATAAATGAAGCACACAAGCTTAAACATCACTCGGTTTCTCTTACATGAGAAACGCAATATATAAATAAATCAAAGGTCAAAATAACACACAGATAACAGGAGACAGGGAGATAGATCTTTCATAAATGGGAAAGGTACCAAGAGATGAGAGGATAGGGGCTGGGGACATAAAAAGAGTTAAAATGTGTTATCTGCCAATCCCACACAATGAGTGCAATCATTATATACCGCAAGCAGGTATTAATGACATTTTTTAAAAGAATAAGACCTTTTCTATAAATATTTGCTGTAGTACTTCTGCATACACTATATCTATGATGAGCTATTAAATAACATCAATTAAAAAAAAAATCTCTTGTGGCCCTGAATCAAGACCAGCAGTTTTCTGAAGCTGTTGGTTTCAAGCAGGAGCCTAAAGTGGTATCTCTCTATGGTCTGTTGGCCATTTCAGAACTTTAGAAATGTAATGGTCAATTCATTAGAAAGAAACAAATAACTAAATAAATTTTACGAGAGGACTTTAAGATGGCGACCGGGTAGGCAGCAGAGAGAGAACCTCCCGGAGGAATGCCACTCAGACAAAGGAATATAGGAATATAGCAACATGTGAAGGACAGAAAGGAAAGAGCTTCAGCTTCGGAAACCCACGCTCACGGAAGCCTCCCGACTTGGCCAGGGGAGAGCGGAGTTCCGAGAGCTGGTCCAGGGCTGGAGAGGGGAGGGCGCAGCCAGGAAAGGAGGCAGTGGCGGTCGGGAGCAGTTGTCGAACCCAGTGTGAAGATGAGAAGTTACAACAGCCACTGGGGCAGAGTCCCCACCCTGCGGCAACCTTCCTAATCAGCGCCTGGAGAGAATCAATGCAACTAGTACACAGCCCACCACGCCCAGCTCTGTGCCTGCCTCCAGGCGGTGGCCCCCTGCCTCGAGGGGCTACCGGCGGAGAGCAGTGGGGAATCTCGGGGGCGAGCTGCGGCGGCTCCCAGGGATCCAGCCGAGGAGCGGACAGAGGCTCCAGCACTGCAACGGGAGGGAGATGCAGATGGAGGTGGATTGCGTGGCTCCACACCCTTCTCACTCCAACATCAGGCAGGAAGCACGAGCTGGGTTGCTGGGACTCACCTCGCGCCCTGAACTCTCTCCGGTGAGTCTCGGCAGCTTGAGCAAGCACCGCCTGTTCCTGGCAACAATGGGACGAGTCCACGGTCTCCAGGATTCACCCCAAACTATTAATGTGAGCACCAAGAGGGTCTCCTTATAGCTTGCACATGTGGACCTTGCGTGAACCCACAGCAACAAATTGGATGAGGGACAGCAGACCGGGAGTCTGAAAAACAACAACATACTCTATACAGCAGACCAGAGAAAATCCTCCAACTCTATTCTAGAACTAATCCTTAAACTCAGGTCATATCATGGAATAACACAGTGAGAACGGGCTGGGGGGATTTCAAGCCCTTATACCAAGCATTGTAAGCTTGTCCAGTGCCCAGCTGCAAGGGGTGGGGAACGGTAATACTGGACATCAGGAGGAGGGAGGAGGAGAAAAAAGGGCATCTGGCATCTAGGCAACGGGACAGAGCCGAACGGGTCACCAAGGGCACCCCAACGGGGGCGTGTGCCCTGCAGCTGCTCCTCTGTGGGCCCCGCTGAGAGCAGCCCACGGACTGGATCCGCCCCCACCCATAGCACAGCGACAGGACGGAGCTGGGCAGTCCTCTGTGAGCATAGGTGTTTTTCCACCTCCGACCATGGCAGTTTGTATACACCCATGTATGTTATAGTATAGTCTGAGCAGCTATATCTCTTCCCAAGGCGAGAGTCCAGGGGTATAGATAAACCCAGGAATACAGTTATTATCACAGGGAAGAGGACTGATGGAGTGGTAGGGCAATGGAAATGAGGGAGGAGAAAAATTGAATGATGAAATGGGCCATCGTCTGTGTAACTGAGTAACATGTGAAAGTAACATTTATGTAGGACAGCATCCAGAGCTAATTCCCTTCTATGTTCTCTATAATTCTGTATTTCCTCAATCGTTTTTGTATTAACAGAAGTGAAGATAACTTTATAGTATGCAGCATCCAGTGCTAATTCCCTAGTATCTTCTCTATAATTTGGTATTTCCTTTAATGTTTATGTGATAACTAATGTGAAGATAACATTATGTAACACAACATCCAGTGCTAATTCCCTACTATATTCTGCAAATTTTGTAAAAAAATAAAATAAAATAAAGTTTTAAAAATCTCTTGCTGGATAGACTATTCCTTCCAGGGAATGGCCCAGAGTGGAAGTGGCTGCCCTATGGATATCAGGCACTCAGGCCCCACCCCCATTTTGCTCCTTCACCCCCAGAATGTTATCCTCCTCCTAGCCCAAGTGAGGGCCCATGGCCACAAACACTCTGTCCTTATTCTGATCAGCAGACAGGGTATAGGAACAGCAAGCACCACCCTTCTTTAAGGGTTTGATTCCAAAGCTATAGACATTACTTCTACTCACTAACTATTATCCAGAACTTGGTAATGTGGTCATTCTTAGCTGCAAGGGAAGCTGGCAAGCAATGCTTCTATTCCCAAAGTCTTGGGCTCAGCTAAAACTCACAGGTCCTGTTCCTACAAGGGGCAGTTGGACCCTGGGGAACAATTCCAGGGTCCAATGCAGAGTCAAGAGGAGGGACTAAACACCCATGGTTACAGTCTGGCTTTAAAGGCTTCATCTGTCTTCTGGTTGGCTTTGACTCCTTACATTATTCCCAACTTTCAGCAAGATTTTCACATTAATATCACATTTCTGGTTTCTTTTGCAAAACTGGAGGGTCTGGCTGCATTGAGCCCATACTTGCTCAAGGGACAGTTCTCTGAGCTGAGCAATGTTCTCAGGGTGGCCTGGACTCTCCAGTTACCCTAGGGCCCTTCACCCAATGGCCATCCTTTGCCCACTTTCTCTGCCTTTGCTCTCAGCCCCACGGACACTGCAATTTGCACCTCCTGCTCCAGTCCGGCCGACAAGAAAATAGAGGCCATAAACAAGACCTTCCCAAGGTCACCCAGGGAGCCTGGACAGAACTAGGACCCCAGCTCCAGCTGACAACAGCCTCCGTGTCTTTCTGCCATGCTGATCACCTGAGGATCAGCAGGGGCACCTGTGCTGAGGAGGAAGGATGGCCCTATGGTTAGGCCATCAGGAGCTGGCGTCTGACAGGCCTGGGTTCAAATCTTGGTTCTGCTACTTTCCAGGGCAATTGAGGTTGGCTCGCTGAGTCTTGATTTTTATTTACTTTATTTTTTTATTTATTGTTATGAGATGGGGTAAGAACAGAGCCTGCTTCCCAGGGTCGTAAGAGGAGCAGGGCTGTCAGCACCTCACAGTGATCGCCTCCTGAAATTCTGTCTCCTGGGCACCTCCCTGGTCTCACTCTGCACCGTATGTGCTGATGACTGGGGAGGACTCAGGATGAAGAAGAGGGGGAGGCCCTTTTGCCCATGTGGTGGGGAGGGCCTGTGGCTGCCCCTTCTATGTAATGGGGCACAGTTTCCTCCCTGGGGTTGCAGCAACCCCAAGTTGCTGAGATCACATTGCAGCAGGAACAGAATCTGTGTCAGGCAGTGGGGGTGGGCCGTGGAGCCTGTGCCGAGCCGCCCTGCAAACACAGGCGTCCTCTCCGACTTGGGAGCTGTGTTTACCACCTGCTATTTCCACAGCAACTGGAGCTGCCTGTTCAGGCTTTAGTTCCTACAGCGGTTGGCATAGGCTCAAGGGGTCCAGCAGCCTCTCCAGTTCTACTAAGGGATGCATACCGGAATGAAGACATGCTCAGGGCCCTGCTGCAACTCTCCCCACCCGCAGCCCCCACAGCCAACATTTGGTTTCAGCTTCTATTTATATACATCTGTGCACCTAGATCCTCATGATTTCTGTTTTGTTTTGATTGCACATACAACACTAGACCAGCCACAAAGGAAACAATTATGAAGCAGAAAAAAGGCACTCACATTCCTATTCGCTCAGCTCTGCTTCCTGATGGTATTGCTAAGGTGTCTGAAATGAGCTGGGCACTGTGCTTTCCACAGTGGGTCTTACTGAAACTGCCAACCACCCACCAAGACGCTGCAGATGGAGAAATCAAGGTGCAAGCCACCTCCTCCAGGTCGTACAGCTACTGTGTGACAGAGCTAGGACTTGAGCCCAGCTCTGATGCTGCCTTTGCCCACTCTTTGGTCACCTCTCCTAGCCGCACCGCCCTGCCAGTTCGAGGCTTGACCCAGAAATGCAGATTCTACACCCCAGTTTTTACTGCAGACCTTGGTGAGAAGCCCCTGAGTACCAGTCCTGCCCCCAGGCAGGGAATGGATCCCTGAGATCTGTGAAGATATTGCCCCCTATGTTCTGCTTAATTTTCATCAACGTTAGTTATATTAGCATTTTCTTTTCTTTTTCTTTTTTCTTTTTGCTGTGATCCTATGATTAGGAGGTGAGTGTGACCCGGTGTTCAGTTTGCCCAGGACTAAGGGTTTCCTGGATGCAAAACTTTCAGAGCTGGAGCGGGGACGATCCCAGGTAAAATGAGAGGGTTGGTTACTATGGAGAGACAGATCCCAGCTGCGCTTTCTGAGCTTTCCTGGAGTTGCATGTGTGGATTCTCTACAGCTCTTTGCTGGTCCAGCTGGGCCAGGTGTGATCACAGCTTCTCCCTAGAGTACCCCTCCCTCAGGACTATCCCCAGAAGGGATGCACAGGACCTAAATCCAGCCTGTCCCTCACCTGAGCCTGCAGTAGGCAGGGGATATGGCCAGAGCACAGGGGTGCCCTGGGCCAGTGGCGTGTGGGAGCCTGTTTCCACTGGTTGCTAGATGTTGGATACTATGTGAACTGCTTATTAAACACAGCCACTGTTAAGAATTAAATTACATAAACAAGATTAAATTATATTTTACAACATAACAATACTCATGACTTCCTAATGACCATATTTTGCTATAATCTATTGCCACAGGTTGAACTGTCTCCTCATCCTCTCCCAAATTTGTATGTTCAAGTCCCAACCCTGTGCACCTCAGGACGAACCTTATTTGATGACTGGGTCTTTACAGAGGTAGCCAAGTTAACAGGAGGTTCTTGAGGTCAGCTGCTACTCCAAAAGGACTGGTGTCATAAAATGGGGAAATGTGGACACAAACCTGCACACAGGGAGATAAAGGCAGAGATGGGGTGATGCTTCTACATGACAAAGAACCCCCAAAGATTGCAGCCACCACTAGAAGTGGGGGGAGAGGCACAGGACAGGATTTCTCACAGTGCTTGATCTTGGGCATCTGGCCTCCAGAATGGCACTTCCATGTATTTCCCTTGTGCAAGCCCCCAGGATGTGGGAGTTGTTGGCAGAAGCCCTAAAAAGCTAACACACATATGTTCTTAGAGCTACTGACACAGCAGTGTGGTAGTAGAAACACTGTACTGTATGTGGCTGAGCCCCTGTGTACGTTTCTCTAACTCTGTGTCCAGTGTATTTGGAAACTGGCTACTCTGGTGATATTTACACCATGCAAATCTGCAAGGGATATCGGTCAGGCCTTGGTTTGTTGTTTGCTATCCATCTGGATAGACTCAAAAAAGTAGAGGAGATAAGGCTAATCAGGCACACCCAACACATGGGCCATGTGCATCACAAGTCACACCAACAACCAGAAAGCCATGATCCAGTTCTGACACGTATTCCAGCACTTTGAGCTCTGTCCTCTAATTCAGAAAAAAAATCATTCACATCACTGATGAAGAAATGAAGTTCCAACCTATGTCCTTATCGTCTCACTTTCATCACACTCGGCAATATAAATAACAACGTTAACATTCAGATCAAAACAATATTCAGAGGAGAGGGGCGGCTGAGGGTCAAGGCTACAGAGGCATAATGGGTGAGTGGATAGACAGACTGTTGACCAAGGCATAGTGCCTGCCTTCCAGTTCTCTGGATGGCCACCTGCTTTGCACCCTGGAGGCAGCAGGGAAGGGTGTTCTGTGGGGCTCCATTTCGGTCCCCATTACCATGGTGTTGGCAGGAAGGAGGAGCAGGGAGGCTGTTCTGTTCAGCCAGGACCCATGCATGGCCCTGACCTGGGCAGGCAGGGCTGAGTCTGCCAGCAGCTGCCCTCGAATGTAAATGGATCCCCAGTTCCTGCTTCCATCCGTGGCACTTCCTGCTGCCCTGGGACGGGCTCACACTTCCCCTGTCCTCACACCTCTTCCCTTTGGTCTCCTCTCTTGTCCCTGCATTCTGGCCACACTTGCCAGCTGGCAGTTTCTCCATGCTTGGAGCTGGTTCCCTCACTGAGTTTTGCACATGCCGTTCATTCTCCTTCATCCTCTGGGTCTCAGGTCCACTTTTCCCAAAGCTGGCTCCTCCTTGTCCATCAGGACCTTGTTACAAATGTCACTTCCTCCCAGAGGTCTTCCCTGATTACCTCATTAAAGTAAGTTCCCTATTTCATGCTTTCTCCATCGCTTGTAAAAATTTGTCTTCACACTTGTTGGATTACTTGATTAATCACTTCATTGCTTTTTAAAAATTCCTTACTTCATCAAGCTAGAGAGTCCAGGAGGGTAAGGATGTATTGTCTCATGCCCACAGAAACCGGAGTAAGATCTGATACTTGGAAAATGTTTGTTGAATGAATGAATGAAATACATTGAATTAGAGGCTGTATGACAGAAATACATCAAAGACCTGTGGCCTAATACAGACCTTGATTCAAAGCCTGCCCCTGGCTGGGGATGTAGTTCAGCAGCACAGTGCCTGCCTGGCTAAGGGCAAGGTCCTGAGTTCGATTTCCCCATACCAAAAAGAAAGTGTTGATAACAAAAGCCTGCCCCTAGTACTTAGTGGCCACATACTCTAGGGCAGGTTGCTACCTATTTGGGGGCCTCACCCTTCTCACCCACAGTCCCCGTCCGTGGTCATCTCCTGAATAGGACTGCTGCGGGATTAATCGCATCATTGTCACACTGTGCAGGGTGAGGGACAGGCGGGGACGAAGCACCAAGGAGCTGAGTGTGAGCATCCCACAGGTAAAGTGATGTGGGACTTTGGGGACTCGTGGTTCCGAGGCTGAACCCATCAGGGAGGAAGAACTGCAAGAGGGCTTCGTGGAGAGGTGGCATGGGAACTAGGGCATGAAGTGGGGTGAGCAGAATTGCCAGGTGGGGGGTGGGGATAGAGGAGGGACTGGTCCCAGCCTGAGGTCTTGGACTCCTGCTGGGGCTGCAGAGAGAGGCCTGTGTTTCTCCCCACCCTTGGAGCCAGAGGTCTGCCCCATGCAGAGCTTCTCTGCTCTGAACCTGTAACCTCTGACAAAGTCTTGACATTTGGTTGTTGTGTTTCCTGTGTCGCCTCTGAGGAAGCCTGGTGGCTAAGGCCCCAGAAGGAGGTGACTCAGTTGTCTTGACCTCAGCCCATCAGGGCTCAGTCAATTCAAGACCTGGGGCAGACGTGGAAAGGCCCTGGTGCCACTCCAGGAGTGCTCCCACAGTGTCACAGAACACTAACAAGGTGGCCAGAAGCCGCTGACTCACTGAGGCTTGAGTCTATCACTTTGGGTTGCCCTCTGTGTGCTCAGAGCTGCAGGGGCAGTCAAGAAAGCCTTTTGGCTGGCACAGCACATTTCTGAGGGCTGAAAACATTGCAGGACGGGTCCTCCTATTAGTCCCACTTCATACATGGGATCTTCATACACAGGAAACTATGGTGAACAGTTAAGTTAAAAGTAATTTATTGCAAAGACATAGCATTAATCTCCCTCAATATACTCCCCCACTTCCTGCTTTGAGCACACTTATCCCACTGTTCTTGTTACTTTCTGAAGTAGTTCTGGAAATCCTCTTTCGTGAGTGTCTTCAGTTGCACTGTTGTGGCTGCCTCAGTGCCCTGAACTGATTCAAAATGCTTACTTGCCATAGTTATTTTGACTTTGGAAGAGAGCTGGAAGTTGCTTGGTACCAGATGCAGTAAATAAGGTGGATGAGGGTATAATGTCATGTCTTTCTTTGATAGAAACAGTCATAGATATTTTGAATTGATTCAAGACGTGAAGGCAGCTCCAAAAAGACACTCATGAAAGATGACTTCCAGAACTGCTTCAGAAAGTGGCAAGAATGATGGGATGTGTTTGAAGCCAGGAGAGTATTTTAAGGGAGATTAATGGCAATGTGCCCTTTACTGTAATACATTCTAAAATTTAAATGCTTACCCTGTCAATCATCCCACGTGGGCGAGGCCGAGAGAAGAGCCCCGACCTACTCAGCAGCCCTCTGCTAGGTGAAGCGGATCTCTTGACCCCAGGCAGGGCACAGGGTGATGTCCACATACTGAAAGAACTAGGAGGCTGGACTTGAAGGTGACAAAACACGCAGAGGGTGGAGAACGAACTCTGTGGACTGATTGAGGGGAGGGCAGCACCGTCACCCCCCTCCCTCTCCCTCTGGAAGGCGTGGAAGAGCTCCCTGGGGCTGATCTCGGGGCTGCCTCAGAGCTGTAGGCTTGTCTATCCACATCTGGCTGTGGAGACCACTTCCAGATATGTCTCAAAGGCAGAACACTTTCCTGTTGATCTAAGCAAAGGAGCAGAGGCCAGCTGCATTCAACGGAGGGCGGGAGGGGCTTTCTGGCTGGGAATGTAAATTCACCTCTGCATTTGAATGTAGCAAACATTTATCAAGCACTTAACTGTGTGCTTCCACGGTTCAGAGCACTTCAGCATTTAATCCTCACAAAGCACAGATAGATACTGCTACCAGCCCTAGTTTGCAGATAGGACAAGCAGAGCTTGTCTAAGGCAGATGAGCTGGGGAGCTGGGTCCCCCAGACAGTCTGCTTGAGCACCCCAGCCCTCAGGAAATGGTTTTGAAAGCAGGCCTGACACTTAGTAGCTACTGGACAAATATTAGTTTAGTGGACAAATAGAGGCAGTGGTGAAAAGGGGCTGTCTTGGTTACTTTTCTCTTGTTGCTGAGACAAAATACCCAACACTCAAAATGATGGAAGGAAAGGTTTATTTAGCTTACAGTTTGTGGAGGTTTCAGTCCATACTTGGCTGGTTCAGAGGCAGAGTGGCACATGGCAAAGGGCAAACGTTCATGGCAGCAGAGCACAGCAAAAACAACCAGCAAAAGCGGGGAATGGCTGCAAGCAGCCTCTTTTCTTCCCTTACATTGTAAACAGCTTACCCCCACACCGGCAGCATGTACCTCTCACACAATCTCCATGCCCTCCTCTTCCACAGGCTCAGAATGTGTACAAAGTAAGCACCCGGGCTTCCTGCTGAATCACTCAGCCAAATCTCTAGACTCCCCAAGTTGACACAATGTATCAACCATAACAGGGGCCCATGGAAATTAGTCTGTGATTGGAAAGTCGCTTTAGAGACCATTTGATCCTCCCCAAAGATGAGGCAGGTGGCTTCTTGGCAATGCCTCAGCTGAGCATCTCTGTGGCTTCCTTCAGAGAGGAAGAGCTCACCCCCGACTGGAGTCCTGCAGGGGCATACGGTATCTTTTCATGCAGACAGGGAAGACGACTGCGCTCCCCAAGACCCCACGTTAAGTAGACGGAGGGTATTTTTCAGGGTGAGGCTGGGCTTCCTCAGAGTCCTGTACCAGCTCTGGAGCCATATCAGCTGGGTGTGGCCTCAGTCCTGTTCCTCAGCCCCTTTCCATCTTGTCTGTAGGTCCACAGTACTAAGTGACCAGCCTCAAGTGGCATAGTGAGGAGTCTGTGGGGAAATCTACCCAGTGGGCCTGGCTGCCAGGGTTAGAGCGATTGTGGTCATCCCTGTAGCCCTCAGGGGCTATGCAGTTTGGAGGCTTCAGCTCCATTTGGCTCCCAGGGGGGCGTGCATGGACAGCAGTCCGAGAGACCAAGCCTCTGGCTCCACACATGCTCCTCACGTGCCAGAGAAAGTTCCTGACTCTTCTGCCTCTGGAAGCGAGCAAGGCAAAGGCATGTGTCCTCATTTGATAGATGATCTGAGGAACAGAGACGTTAAGCAGTCTCCCCAAGTGCACTCAGGAACAGCAGGCCCAAGCCTGGGACTGGAGCCTCAGCCCCTGACGCTCTATGGGAGGACTTGGGGATCATATCACACACCAGGGGCCCTGGGGTAGATGTGGAGTGTGAGTGGCAGGAGTGGGACAGTTACCAGAGGGTACGAAGGAAGTCACTGGGGCCGCCATGGTCTCCTTATCAGGATGAGTGGCATCTCTGGGCTGAAGGGAAACTCCCGGCCTTAGAGGTCAGGCTGTCTCGCTGCTGTCTCCTCCTGGTGCCCCTGATATGTGTTCAGCCGGGGAGGCCCACGCTTCCTGATGGGCAGAGCAGGGCACCTGCCCACAGATGTAGCAGAGGTTGCGAGGGCAGCTGGGAATTTCCACAGGGAAGAGGAGCAAAGGGGTGATTGGGGGCCAGGAACCCCAGTGGGGTCCGGGTTGAACAGTGGCCAGCAAACAACTCTGCTCCCACCTTCTCAGGGGATAGGAGCACCCTCCAACACTTTGCTGGACCTGGGTCTGCCTTTGCACCCTCTGTCCATCATTCCATCCACCCTTCCTTCTTGGAAGACCACATCCATGGTCTCATTCCTACCTTGACCTTTCGCTCAGGCACACAGCTGAGCCGAGGTCGAACCCATATCCCCCTATGTCTAGCACAGTGCCTGGCCCCCAACAAATGCGTGCTAAGTGCATGGCTGCGTCCACCCACCTGTCCATCCTTCCGTCTCTCCATCACCATTCCTTCTTCTCACACTGCCTTCTTCAACTAGCACTTCTCGGGCCCACGCCCTGCACAGGGAGCCCTGGTGGCTCACACAGCCGAGGAAGCAATGATCTGACCCTGGGGCATGGTCACAGGTGAGAAGGTGCCCCAGTGGCTGTAGGAGACAGTGGGTCAGAGGAAACGAGGGAAAGGTCCCCAGGAGCATCACTAACACACACAGCCCCTCCTACAGGGCCTGGCCCACGGAAGTACCAATCCCAACTGCATGGTGCCCATCAGTGACTGCATGGCTGCCTCTGGGCAGGAGTGGTGTGGCTCTGCCAGTGGTCTCAATGCTGGGGTGGAGTGGCATCAGCAGGCACCTGTGGGTAGATGCCAGGGTGTGAGAACTTTAACCACCCCAACTGCTGGTCTGAGACAGGGCCTGAAGGGCAGAGCTGGGGCCGGGCAGGCTCTTCCTGTGGGCCTGGGGGTGCAGAGCTGGCCTGGATACCTGGGGCAGCAGCTTTCCCTTCCCAAGAAGAAACTCTCACCTCTGCCCCCACCCTTTGACTTCTTATGTCCCCCTTTGTGTCCTACAGGAGGCTGGACCTTCTGAGTCCCCACCCCCTGTACTCCACCCTGGCTTCCTGCTTCCACCAGCCCGCAGGCTTTGCCTACCTTTGACTGCAGCAGGTGAGTATGGACCTGGGGTTCAGGTGAGGCCCAAGTGAAGAGAGGAGGTGGGAAAAAACACAGGAAGTGTTGGCAGTTTGCAGGTGGAACCAGCACACTCCCCTGACAGCCCGGGATGGCACTGAGACTCGGGGACAGTTGGTTCCCCCCATGCTATCCAGTAGCAGCTTGTGCTTTCTCTGGGATAGAGGGTCCAAAATTCCAACAGGGCTGAAGCAATAGATGGGAGAGTGAGTCCCCAAAAGCCAGCTCAGGTCCTACAGAGAAGCCCAGGAGTGGCAGGCTGGTGGCAAGCGGAAGTGGAGCTAGCTGGGCAGGCGGAGTCTCACCTGGGCTAGGCTCCCTGAGCACCAGGATACACTCCAACTGGGTGCTGGGTGTCCTGGGAAGAGCAGGAGGAAGAGAAGGGGAGAGTTGGCCCTTGCAGTCTGCAGAGGAGCCTGCCCAGACCTGGAGGTAAGAAGCTGTTGCTCGGGATGGGGACCGGGAGGAAAAGTTTAGCCAGCATGGCAGCCAGCCTGGACAATTCGACCTTGGCTGACCCTGGAGTCCAGTTCAGTGTTTCGAGGTTACCTGTTGGTGCTTCTCTCCTCTCCAGGGTTCTGGGTGTCTTCAAGGGGAAGGGCTGAGTTAGTTGGCTGTGCTGATCCCTGTTGCTGCTCCGCGTGGGCTGGCCATGCTTGTGGGCTATCCTCCTGATACTGGGACACTGGTGGGGTGAGAGGTGTGTCCCTGTGTTCAGGGAAGATGGCACACCTGAGGGTTGGGGTGCAGCTGGGACCCTGCACCTGGGGTGGGCAGGGCACACACCCACGGGGCACCCACCTCTCCTATCCCCTCCACTTCCTTGAGAGAGTTTGTTTCTTCTGGGCTCCCATGAGAAACCGGTTTGGGAGCAGGTTGGCCTGGGTTGTTTGACTTTTGACAAGAAAGGCAGCAGCAGGCTTTCCTGGGGAGTTAGTGGGAGGGGCAGGCCCAGGCTTGGGGGCCACTGCCCCGTCCTGGCTGCATGGGGCAGGAGGTGACAGTCAAATGGTGAGTCCCCCTGAGGGCCAAGTCTCCTCTATGGTGGACAGGGAGCTGTTGGGGAGGAAAAGGCCAGGGCTGGCTACCATGGCCTCCGTGCATGCGTGGGACCTTACTTTCCTTGCCTGGGCCCCTTTGCCCATATGTCTCGTGGTGAGGTGCGGGGGCAGAGTCTCACAACAAACACTGCAGCCCAGACAGATGCAGGTGGGGGCAGATGGGGAGCTGGAGTCGGGTGGGCGCCTGGCGTCTTCCTGCTCCGCCTCTACCAACTGGGCTCCCGGGGGCATGTGGACAGCAAAATGGGCTCCCCACATTCCCTCTGTGCATGAGGCAGCCCCTGCTAATTAGCGGCTGTCGTCATGGCTCCATTATGCCTCCTGAGCCACCTGCGCCCCGGCACTTATGGGGAGACCCCGGGGGCTCCCAGCTGCTGGGGCAGAGGTACCGCAGAAGGCTGTGGTTCTGGGAGGTGCTGGGGGTATCTCTTGGGATAGGTGGCTGGGTGCTCTGGGGGATTTCCATGAATAGTTACAACTCCAGCTCTTTTTTTTTTTGCCAAAAGTATGGCAGTCCAGGTTCCAAGTAAGGAAATGGAAGTGTCCCGCAGCCCACATTCCCCTGTTCTGTGCTGGGCGCAACCTGTGTGTGTGTGTGTGTGTGTGTGTGTGTGTGTGTGTGTGATTCAGGACCCTAGAGACTCTATGGGAGGTAAGACTGAGCAAATTACCTGCCATGGTGCTGCATGCCTATAATCCCTGCTACTTGAGAGACAGAGGCAGGAGGATTGCAATTTAACAACACTCTGTCTCCAAAATAAGGGTGAAAGGGCTAGGGCTGTGACTTGGTGGTACAGTGTTTGTCTGCCCTGCACAAGGCTGGGCTCAGTCCCCAGTACCACAAAGCAAAAGTCCAATGGAGCAAGTCCTGCCCTCTTTGCAGACTGCTGTTCCATCTGTGGGTGGTCACTAAGCCAATTTAAGCCTCATGTGCGTCATGGCACAGGTGTGACAATGTCTCACTGACTGATCAGAGGCACCTGGCCTAAGACAGGTGTCGAGCAGCTGCCACTCAAACCTTATTTGGAGCTGGTCTTGAAGCTCCAAATAAGGTCAAGATGCCAGGCCAGGACCTAGGGAGCTACTCACAGAATGGACCCAACTGTCCAGCAGCAGTTGGGATGGCCTGGGTAGAGGATGCTGGTGATCCCAGGGTTGGGCCTTCTTGCCCAAGAGGAGGGCTCCTACAGAGGAGTCAGAGTCACCTCTGCCCCCATGCATGGGACATCTGTACTTTAAAAGAGAAGCCAGTGGGGGAGGGCAGGGGAACCCCAAGATGGCAGGGTACAGTGAACTCTTGCACTTTTCAGAGGCCCTAGGTATAGGCCATGTCCCCGCTGTGCACATGAGAGCACTGAGGCACACAAAGGTCAGTTAGGACCATCTGATGTCAGATCCCATAATGGGCTATTTAGGGACTTTGGGACAATGCCAGGAGAAATCCAGATGGGTGAGGGGAGGTCCAGAGTCCTCAGTCTCAGGAGCTTCCCAAGCCAGGATGCTCTGAGCAGGGTACGGGCAGCGTCCCTGGAGTCCCACCTGAGGAGAGGCTGCACTGTGGGCTGCAGAGACCCGGTAGGCAGCCCCGTCCTGACTGCCTGCCCCCAACTCCCTGGCATAGTCTCCCTGGAGGAGCCCAGGCCCCTGGATTCCCTACCCTGCATACTGCGAGGAGCCCAGGCTGGCAGCCATGTGCTTGGGCTGGAGAGGCCTTATTCAAGGTGAGGCTCAGGGGCTTCAGTGTGGCCAGTGACCTTCCAGGGTAGTTCTGACTGGATCCAGTCCTCCTACCAAGTACACCTGGGAGGTGGGCTGAAGGTCAGACATTCCATCATGCCTAGGAAGAGACAGGCCATGCCCCTGTCTACCTCTGCCTTGGGCAGCTGGGCACCCAGGCGTGCCCACCTCCTGGGAGGTCCGCGGGGGCGGCCCTCGGAGGCCCAGCCAGCCTGAACCTGTCTAAGGAACTGCATTTTGTGTTGGGCCCCTTCCCACAGGGCAGGAACGCGGTGGTCATGGGGGAGGAAGACTGTCTGCACCAGGCCCAAGGCTACTCCATGTTGGCCTGTGGTCAAGATGCCACTGAACGAGGAAGAGGGTACTGAGGGAGGAAATGGGCCTTGAAATCAGATCCTGGCTCCAGTCCTGTGTGACCCCAGGCTGGCCTCCCTCTCTCTCTGAGCCTGTCTCCTCTGGGCAGTGGGGCAATCTCCTTAGCAGGGCTATGGCAGAAAAGGCACAAGATAGGGAGCCATGGACTCTGAGTCTGGAAGTCTCAGGGAAGAGGTGGAGAGAGGACATCAGGCCCCGCTGGACATGTGCGCACCCGGGGAGTATCTTTTCTCTGACCAAAAGCAGCAATGTTTTGAAACCTGGAGCGCAGGGAGAGGTGGGTGGGTACCTGATGGTCCCACCTCCAGGGAGCCACTGGGAGAAGACTGGTCTTGGAGCTCCAAATAAGGTCTCAGACACCAGAGTGGACCTGAGCCACCTTACCTCCCTGTTGCCAGACCTTCCATTCTACCCTCTGGAACTGGCATCAGCTCCTCGCACCCCAAGCCTGGGCTTGAGTCCCCACCAACCAGGCCCAGAAAGGTGGCTCTTGTCTCCCCTCCTCTTGGCTGTGTCAGGCTCCCTGCCCTTCCCTGCTGGGGGCTGGGCCCTAGTCGGGGGGCAGGCCTGGGCGCAGGGCACACAGCTCCCTTTGTGAGGGTGGCTGAGTCACATGGGCACCGCCGTCCCTGCTGGGCCCTGGGGCAGGAGTGACGGAGACGACGGCGATATCACGGGGCTGTGCTGCCCCCACGCTTGCGGGCAGGAGGCTTTCCCACGGGAACGAGCGGGGAGGTGGCTGGGAGCACTGGCCGTGAAACCTGCCTCTGGTTCCCAGGCTGCTGACTTTGGAGGAGTCTTCTCTCTGGGGCTCAGTTTCCCTCTCTGCTAAGTAGCCCAGTCACCCCTGCTTTGTAGAGGCTGCTCCACAGGAGAGGGCTGTGCACCCTGGAGAGGCCTGGGTCTTTGGCCCGTACACTGACTTGATGTAATCATGACGGCATTAGCTCATGCTCTGTGCCTGCTGTGCGCAGGCATGCTGCTCGAGGGTGTGCAAGAGGCAAAAGCAGGACTTGAACTCCCCTTGAAGTAATAGCCCACCTCTGAGCAGGCAGTGGTTGCCACCTACCCCCCCGGGTTGGCGTAGCTCTTTGCTATTTGCGAGGTGGCTCATGCCAAGTGCCACTCTGGGGAAAGCGATGAGAGAGGGAGCGAGGGCTGATGTGCCTACAGCCCAGCGTCCCCCTCGGTGCCCAGCCCGGCCCACACCTCGGTCACAGGAGGCAGCAGGGTTCACTGCCCTCTTAGCCCTGTCCTGGGATCCATGCATTCCCGAGATCTCACCTCCTTCTCCACAGCATTGCCTCTCTGTCACCTTTCCTGATCTGAACAACAACGCCCTGGCAATGCTGTCAGATTGTTCATCTCGTCCCAGGCCTGTGTATGTGGCCTCATTCATGTGCCCAATAGGTGGTGCTATTTATCCCTCAGCTGACCATGAAGGATGAGCAGGTAGAGAGAGACACTTGCTCAAGTCACTTGGGTGGCAGAGCCTGGAGTAGAAACCAGTTGTCTGAGCCCAGAGTCTGGGTCCCCACATTACAGCATCACTGCGTCCTCTCCTCTGTCCCTAAAATAAAGGGACATCTTCAGCTTTCTGTACTCCCTATGCCAGCTCTCACCTCCGACACTGGCCAGTGACAGACCTTCTCTGGGCCAACAGAGCCCTTTGCTGCCCTACAAGTGCCTCTAGCTGGCTGTTGGAAGCAGGGGGACACGTGCTTCCCCCATAGGCCTCAGAGCCACTCCCACTTCATGGTGCCCCAAGGCAGCCTCCCCTTCCTCCCATGCCTGCACCCCAGCCTGCACCCCACACTTAGGGAAAGTTCTGACATCTTCGCTCTGTGTCCCTGCTCTCCCATGTGTGCTAGGGCTCCTGGTCCTGCCTCTGGCCCACCGCTCCCCTCCCCTGTATGTCCAACTTCTTCAAGGCCCCAGGTAGCCTCCACCCCCCCACCTGCCCACAGCCCCCACCCCCACCATGGCCGCTTTGAGCTGCTAGAGTCATGGCCAGGACTCCTCATAGTTTACCAGGGACTGGACTCTCCAGGCATGTTACTAAGCCACAGGCTCAGACTGGGCAACCCTGAGACACTGGATTTCTAACAGGGTCCCTTTTAGACTATGCTGTGTCATCTCCCAGTCTGAGCCCTGCCAGCCAGCACTCTCTACGGGGGGGGACACAGCTGAGGCTGCCTCAGCCACCAGCTGGCAGAGCCCCGAAAGGTCAAAATTGGGGAAACTGACGCTCAGAGGTGGCAACCTGCTGGGCTTGTGGCATGTCAGGAACTCCCATCCCTTCCTGGATACCTCACTTCTGCCCCCTGGTTTGTGGGCCCCCACTGTGGCCTGCCCCTCATGCCCTGGCAACAAGACAGGACCCACTGTGGGAGCAGCAGATCTCACATGAACCAAGAGCCCACTATAGCATCATGGGGGCCCCTGCCACAGCCTGGACAGTGGGGCTGTCACTTTGCAGGGCAGAGAACAGCTGTCAGAGAGCGCTGGCACTGAAACCTGACTGTACCCCATGCGTGGTTTTTCCGCCCTTCCTCATCTTGCACCTTGATTTGGCCCGAGCAGGTGAGGGGTATAGTTCACCTCCGGCAGCTCTGGCTTCCTAGCCAGCCTAGAAAGAGTCCCTTGCCCATGTTGCTGGGCCAGCTCTGCCAGGCTTTTCTTCTAGAATGCAGGCCCCAGGGGGAGAGGGGGAAGGAAGCCCTCTTAAGTTCCCAAGCACTCTGCACATCTTGAGGCGGGATTTACATAGGCTTAGGAGACAACTCCACCCCCCAGCTGTGTGACCTTGAGCAAGGTGCTGCTCTTCTCTGAGCTTCATTTCTGTTTCTTCATCACCGCCTTCCCAGGGGATGTTTATTAAGGGCTCGGGTGGGTATTTAAGGAGATGGCATGAGGGACGAGGCTGGAATGCAGTAAATGGCCTGTAAGTGTAATGGGTGCTCTTATTACTGTAATTACTGCTGCTGTCACCACTTGCCCTTGTTTCGGTAGGGAAATCCTCCGAGCACTCAGGACTTGGGAGTCGCCCACAGTGCACGGGAAGCAGGCACCCGGGCGTCCCTGCTCCATAGGCATAGGGCTCGCCAGAGTTTGTCCATCAGGCTCTAGAAGGGCCATGAACCTCCCCCAGGGGAGGGGGCAGCTGACAGTGACGGGAATCAGCCAGAAAGGGGATGAGGACGCTGGCCCACTTCCACATGTGTTTCTCTAAACTTTTGGAGCCACTAGGAATGACGCTCACTTGGGCCTCAGTTTCCCCTTTGGCTTGGCAGACAGTAAAAAGAAGGCCATTTCCAAAGGCCCCTAGGGTCTGAGGTTCCGGAAGTTGAGTCTCAGCAGGTTGAAGCTGTGGTAGCCTAGGGAGCTGTGACATGGCTCAGAAGGACTCTAGGTCAGTGGGCACTTGAGCACGGCCTCCTGCCAGATTGCCGACACCCCCTTCCTCCTGGGGCGCCTTCCGGTCAGCACCGGCTCCGGACCACTGCCAAGGAGGCTGGACTCTCCAGGAAGGGCCAGTTGTGTGGCGGGGGGGGGGGGCAGCAGCATCCGAGTGCCTGCTGCCATGGCAACCCTGGCCTCTTGGGGGGAACTTCAGGGAGAACAGCCCCAGGGGAGTGACAGATTGGGAGCGAGGAGGCAGCGCCACCGGCCCACGTCTGTCCTTGAAGTCTGGTACCTGCACGCCTGGTGGTGATCGGTGAGGCTGAGGCTCCCCCTCCTCCAGGTGCTGAGTCATGGGCATCCCCCAGGGTCACGGCCTCAGCTCTGCCCCCTCCCTCCGAGATCGTGACTCACATACTCAATCCTGTCATCCCAGCCCAGCCGGGTAAGGAGGGAGGAGCCCCGCTGGGCCAGGAGGGGGTGTCCCCCACAAACACAGCCAGCCCCTCCCCGACTCCTTTCTCACTGGCTGCCGCCCTGCTCTGCGGCAGGAGAGGCAGGAGAGGGACCCGGGCCTCCCGCGCTCACTGGCCAGCCGTACTCGACCAGGACTGGTAGGTCAAACCTTGGAGGTGGACCTGGAAGGGTGGTCAGGCGCCTGGTCCTTCACAAGACCCCTCCCCCCGCTGGCACCTGGTACCTGGCCAAGGACTCAACAGACGCCAGGTAGGAGGAGTGGTGTGTGTGCCCGTGTGTGTGAGCGTGTGTGTATGCGTACACTCACATCTGCTCAGGCAGAGGGCGGGCACGGAGGTGGGAAGGGGAGTTAGGGGTCTTAGTATTTCCTTGGGCTGGAGCCCTGTTGAGCACCGCCATGAAGGGCCTGTAGAGTAGAGGGTGCCTGAGTAGGGAGCCGCCTGGGCAGGGAGTGGAGCCGAGGAGGAGGGGAGGCTTTCGGAGCCACTGGTTCTTCGGTAGCTAGAGAAACTGAGCCTCAGAGCGGTCAGTCCCTGGGCCCTTGAAATCGCAGGTCCTATTGCACAGATGGGAGAACTGAGGCTCTGAGAGGGCAGGTGGCTTGCCCAAGGTCACACAGCAGCCTAGAGGTAGAGAAGGTGCTGAAGAGGACAGGGCAGGGGGCGCTCAGAACAGTTTCATATGAAGCTGTCTTGGGGGCCACATCTAAGATGCCTGCGGCAAGGCAGGGCCGTCCAGGTCTTTGGCAGCAAGGTCTGACTCGAAGGCACCCGGGGTGTGAGAATCCTGGGAACCAGAGCACAAGGATGGGGAAGCCGGGCTGAGGGTCATTAGCCAGGCTGTCTGCTTGGGACTGATGGGCTTTCCTCCCTGTTCTGCTGGGTGAAAATGCAGGTTTCCCATCTTCCCACAGCCCACCAGCCATCTTTGGGTCATGCTGGACCGGGGGCTTCATTTTATGGAGGGTGGATTGGGATGAGTTGAGATAGGGCCCCTCTCCTCCCCTGTCCCCACCTGGAGCAGCTGTGGTCAGGGCAGGTGAGGTGGGTTGGAATCACTTTTGTGCATCCTTTTTTTTTTTTTTTACTTTTGTGCATCCTTCATTCAGAAGGTGGTGAAAGTTATTTATATAAACATTTATTAAATTCCTTCTGTGTGCACCATACTCCCTGAAGCACAGCTATAAATCAGGTAAATAAGATCTGTTGGAATTTTTGTGTGGCCCAGCCCTTGCCCCACTTCTTACAGGTCCCTAGCGTCACAGAGTTGATTCCCTGGGATCAGACACTGTGTGAGAAGGAACAGCTATGGTCAGTGGGAGCTATAGAGTACTACAGATCCCCACCACCCAGGCTAGCAGACCTGTGGATTCTTCTTGCCTTGTCCTGGAGTGGAACTCTTGGGTCAGCCCTAACCTCCCTTTGCTGCTGGGACCCCAGGGACCTGAGATACAGCCTTATCTTGGCCAAAGCATCCCTGGTCTGAGCTCTGCTCTGGGCCTGTTATCCCAGAGATACGTGGATGTGTGTGGTGGTGACCATTGCTGCCCAGCCTCCTGGGCCCAGAGTCAGCTCTGGGGGTGTCCAGGGGGAAGAGCAGAACCCTGACTCCAGATGTGGTCAGTGAGTTGCAGGCTGTGTTTGTAGCTTGCACCATGCTGTGACTTTACTGCCCTGGGCAGGGGCCGATCCACCCGGTGACACCCTCACCTTGTGAGGGACACAAACAAGCTGGTGAGACTGAGGAGGGAGATAAGCTGCCTGAGTGCTGGGAGAGCCTTTCTGACCTTGGAGGACCAGGAGGCTGTGCCCTGAGAGCAGTGGGAGGGGTGCAGGCCTTGACGTGTGTGTGTCTAGGAGGTCGGTTGGGGCATTCTGAGCAAATGGCTGTGGGAATGATGAGAGCTGGATGATGGTAGCATTGGAGGGCAGGCCTGGTCTCCCGAGAGGCTTTGGTGCTGGGCTGGCAGACCCAGCCTTCTCTGCAGGGGAGCCACAGAGGCGGACTCAGGTACGGGGGCTGTGGCAAGGCAGGGAGGTGCCCAGCAGGAGGGGAGGGCAGGCTCGGCAGTGCCATGTGCACCACAGGGCTGAGGCTGAGTTTGGGAACAGCGCCGCGGCTGAGGGGAGAACAGAGGTGGCAGCCCTGCCTTGAGGACAAGCAGGTGCAATGAGGGCCAGCGGGGCCGTGTTCTCATGTGTTGTGGGAGCGGCCTTCCAAGTAGGACTCCAGCACAGCAAAAGTGGAAGGCAGAGTGGGCAGGGACAGTTGTGAAGGGGTCACTGGTGGGTGGCAGGCACTGTGCCCATCTCAGGGACGCAGGGTGGGCTTCAAGGTGGCAGGAGAAGGGGCAGGCTCCGAGAAAGGCCATGGTGGAAATAGTGGGAGGTGACTGGGCATGTGGCCATGCAGACCCAGACCCAGTGCTGCCACCCCCCCACATCCCTGTCCTTGGGGTGGCTGTGTGGACCCCGCCTTCTGACTCACAGCAGATGGGGGCATCATGTGAGCACACCCGGCAGCCGAGGGTGACCAGACTCCAGGGAATGGGCAGATGGCAGACGGGGGTGGGGCAGGGCTGGCACAAAGGGGCCTCTCAAATGAGCGGGTTGCCGGGCCAGCCCCGCCTCCCAGCCTGCTCCATGCCATGCCCAGGTCCTCTGCCCCAACCTGGGGTCCTGGAAGTTCTGGGGGAGGCTTGCAGATTCTGGGCCTAGGCCTGGGCTGTGGGGCTGAGGGGGTACCCTCTGCCTGCTCCCCTGCTGGCCAGCCCTGAGATAGGGGAGTTGAGGTAACTCCCCAGGGCCCAAAGTCCCTGGTGGCTCAGCCTGGGCTGGAACAGTCCCACTCCTCTGTAAGCTCAGATTCTGCTGGGCACTGGTCTCTGTGATTAGCATGCTGTGCCCAATTTAGAGATGAGGACACCAAGGAGAGGAGAAACCCACAGGGTCTGGGGCTCCTTTTGTCTCTCTCAGAGGGATGAGGCGTCTCAGCTGAGCTGGGCTCCGTGCTAGGTGCCCTTGTCTTGAGCCCTGCTTCTGCCACTGTGGGGCCCACATTTCTCTAAGACAGTAGGACCCAGACAGACAGCAAGGCCAACTTAGCGAGGGAGGAACTTGGAATCACTTGTCTCAGGTCAGGGAGACTTTGTTACAGAATTCCTAGTCTGTAAACTGGCTAGCGATGGCGTCTTCTTCAGAGGGCCGTGGTGAGCCCTAAAGGGTTCAGTGTGGGAAAGTGTTCAGAGGCGCCTCTGGCCATCTTCTTCTCTCCCGCTGGGCACATGGGCGCATTTTGTCACAACTTGAGAGGCCTCCCTTCTATGCCCCCAGCTCTTTGAGAGCTGGGCACCAGTGAGACTCGCCTCGCCTCTTGCCAGCCTGGGCTGTGCTTTGATAGAGAAGCCAGAGTGGTGGGCGCCAAGCTCCTCGGCTGGCACCAGCTTAGGGGGTTTGTGATGATCTCGGCCAGTTCGATGCAGCCAGAGAAAAGACCTCAGCCGTGGAGGAGCTGACAGTGCTTCTGGCACCAGCAGACGGGCCTCTGCACTCCTGGGACATGACCTGGGCGAGGGGCTCAGGGTCACAGCTGGCGCAGCTCTGGCCCCCTGAAGGGTCAGTGAGCCTGTGGCTGATGGCTCCAACCTGGCTTCCCAGGCTCAGGGCCACTTCATCCCCAGAACAAGCTACCAAGAGATACAAAGCTGCCTCTGCTACCTCTCAGGCCCCGCCCCCTGCTCTCAGACCTTGGTCCTCTGCCTGTCAGTCACTCTCCCTGGGTCTTCCAGGGCCATGTGGGAAAGCGGATGGACAGGGAAGCCTTGTGCCCTGGTGCCAAAGGTCACAGTTTCTCTAGGCCTCGGTGTCCATGCCTATAGGTGGAGGTAACAGTGGGGTTATGGCTGGAATGGAAGGCGCACATGGCTGCAAAGTGTGTACTCAGCAAAATGTGGCTTCGAGAACCCCCTGTGAGTCTTGCTCGGAGTTTTATCCCAGTGGTGTGGTTGAGTTACAACTAGGTTGGGTCCTTGATAAGTACCTTGAGCAAGTGGCTTCTTCCTCTAAGCCTCATTATGTATTCTATAAAACGGAGATGAAGAACCCAAACCAGTAGCAGCTAAGTGAGACTCCCTGGGGACTGACTGAGAGCCGCGGACTCCAGCCCAGCTGACCCAGGCTGGTGCGTCCCACTCCCACCTCGGTGTGTGGTCGACACCCTCATTTGAAAAAACCACTTTTTCAAGTGAGGATGGTAACCGTGTCTGAGGAGAGTAAAGAGCCGCTAGATTTTAAACACTGAGCTTGTGCCTGGGACACCACAACTGCCGTTGTTATCACTGTCCTGGACACCAGTCAGCAGCAGAGACTTTATTCCAAAACCACTCTCGGATGCCACTGGGAAAGGCGCCCATTCCAGAGCACCCACCCGCTGGGCCGTGCCCGTCCAAGGGGTCTTGATCTGCTGGTCTGAGGAGTTGTCTGGCCTGGGCATCCCTCTGTTCCCTAAGACCTGAAGCCTTGTTAACAGATTGAGGTTCACCGTGCACCACTTGAAAGCCAACACTTGGGAGAAGACAGTTGGCAGGAGGAAAATCTGGCTTATTCAAGGGCTGGCCTTGTGGAAAAGGGAGCTGTTATTCTCAAGTTCCATGTGGGGGGACTCAGGTCTTTTACAGGGGTGAGAGGAAGTGCAGTCAGATGATGGGCAGAAAGCTACGTGCCGAGCAGGTCTTTGTCACCTAGAGGATGTCTCTTTTCTTCCCTACTCTGCTCAGAACATTGCCATTGACCATGACCTCAGAGGCGGGTCCCTGCTGGTCTATGGACAGGCACACCACTGCACTGTAAGCTGAACATCACAGCAGCATATGTCCTCTGTACTCACTGGTGTACAGAGCTAGAGAATAAGGAGGGGCGCCATACATTCTGATGTGATTAGAAGGTCCCCAGTGTTCTAGGTTCTGCATTCAGCAGTTAACCTCTTAATTGTTCACACCAGCTTCTCTTTAGAGTTTAGAATGCTGGCAAGGGGAGGTGACTAACCTTGCTCAGGGAGGAAACATAACTTCGAGAATTCTTTGCTGGGCTGAGTTTCCTTGGCCCCTGGGGACTGTGCTGAGTGGCTGAGCCTTCTGGGTCCTTGGCTGAGTCTGGGCCTCAGGCTGTGTGGCTCTGTGACTGACACTCTGGGTCTCTGACCCCTAGCAGGGGTCAGAACTGGGAACAACTGCCCAGACCCACCTGCCTTGATGGCGACAAATGTGTGGAGTGGATTCCAGGGCTGGACGGGGCCGCTGAGTCAAGCTTGGCCAGGCAGTCTGCTGTCACTGAGCACGCACCCAACAGCTCATGGTGCTTATAGCCAAACCCACACCCTGAAACCTTCACTCCACTGCCTGCCAAGGCCCACATTCAATCCTAGGTGCTGCTGGCCCTCTAGGATTTGAATCTCTGTTCACATTTCACAGCTGAGGAAGCAAGTCCATTGTCCCCAAGCAGCCAGGGTCAGCAAGGACTCAAGCCTAAGCCTATTCTCATGGTACCACATGTAGCTTCTCCACTGGAGGTGGCAAGCTCTCCATCCCTGTAGGTGTTCAAGTGTGTCAGGGAAACTATAGAGGGGATGTGAGGATCCTTCATAGCTCCTTCCAGACCGGAGCTCTCCTGGTCCTGCAGGAGGCGGCGCCAATCCCCACACCCTCCCCAGCTGCTGGGCGATGACACCTCCACTGGGAATCCCTGTCTGCAGCCTTGCTGCTCGCTCTGTCCAAGCTGTCCCCATTACGCCATCCACCTGGCACAGATGGCGGGGCCTGGTCCCCAGCCAGGGTCATGGTCCCTGAACTGGGGCTGGGGCACCCAGACCTGCACATAGCACCTGTCACCAACTGGGGAGACCCTGAGAGGGCATGAGCACAAACAGGTAGCCCATCTCTGTCCCCCGACCTGGGAGTGGAATGCCAGAGGCAGTAATGCAGCAGCTGTGCCTGGAAGCCAGTCCACAGCCCACGGGAGTAAGGCAGAGTGGGCTGGCCCTGCTTCTGGGCTGCGAGGCTTTGGGACCATGGCTCAGCCTCTCTCGGCCTCCACCTCGGCCTCCACGGAATGGCTGGTGCTGCTGCGTCTCTGTGGCACAGAGCTGGGGGAACAAGGGGCCGCGGAGTACCTGGCTGGATTTGGGTACTAGCTCTGTGTCCCTGGGCACACAGCTTCTCCTCTCTGAGCCTCAGTTTCTCCAGCTGTAAAGTGGTGGCAGGATCCCCCCTCGTGATGGGGTTGTAGTGGCAGGTGCATGCCACGCCACTCGTGCTGGTAGATGGTCCCTGCCCTGCCCTGGCTCCCTTCTGAGTCTCTGCAGGCTGGTCCTTGTGCTGTGGCCACCCAGGCTCCTGGACCCTAGGACCCCTAGTCACAGACTGTCCCTGTCCCCTCTCCTCCTGCTCCACCTCGGACAGCCAGTGGTGAGCCCTGAGGAAGCCTGGTGGTTGGGGCACGGCGAAGGGACCTGCCTTCACTAGCCAAGCTCCCTTAGCCCCCGATAAGAGGCTCTGGCTTTTGAGGGAGGCCGGTGGGTGACTTTGCCTTTATTCTACAGAGGAAACCTGATGTTTGCTGCGGGTGGGATCCTAGCAGCTCACAGTGTGCCTCTGGACCTGTGGTGTGAGAGGCCCTGGGCTCCAGCGCTGCAGCCCTGCAAGGCTTTGTAGCACCTTCGCCAGGCAGCCGTGTACCGGAGAGGCTTTGGATCGCTCCCTGCTCCCATGTTGGGCTCCTCTCTGGCCATGCACCTGGCAGAGCTGTGTGTGCCCCTGGCATAGTCAGAGCCTGGGGAGTGGAGACAGCTCAGTGTCCCTTGCCCACACTGCTCCAAGTGGTCCTTTAGCTTGGATCCAGACTATAAAGAGCTGGCTCCTCTTGGAAGACCCCGGGTGCCTGCCTGACCTGCCTGAGAGCCCTGACTCTGTCTCACCCATTCTGTTAATTTAGCTCCAGTCACAGGGCAGCAGTGTGGACCATACCGGGACCCGAGGCACAAGTGATGAGGGAGTCAGACAAGGCAACTGATGCTGAGAAAGGAAGAAAGTCATGCCTAACACTTCACACAGGTGTTGGTGCCCTGCAGGTAATAAAGCATGTGACAGGGAAGACCATGATGAACACAGAAGACAGTTTTGATTGGGCAGTCGTGGAAGGGGTGGGTACATTTAAGACCTGAGAAGAGGCCAGCTGGGGGAAGGATACTAGAAAGAATGTACTATGTTGTGGGGGAAAGCATCTGCAAAGGCCCTGAGGTATTCTGGGCAGAGGAGTCTAGAGTGGCTGAACTTGCTGACCGCAAGGTAATGAGGGGTAGCAGGAAGCATGAGCCAGGTGCGGTCACTAGCTTGTGGTTTTGGTAGCCACGCTGCTCCCTGAGCCCCTGTGTCTGACATAAGAGGACACTCACCGTCTCTGTGCCTGCCCCACTCTGATCAGCAGTGTTATTGGAGCCGAGTGAGAAAGTGGATCGTGGATCTCTGGGCTGCAAGGAGCGGTCACGGGAGTTTTCCTCTGTGGAAGTGGGTAGGACGTTTAGGGGCTGCAGGTGGGACAGGAAATGCCAGCTCCTGTTCCTCTGTGTATCACCGCAGACGGAAAAGGCCAAACGTGTGGAGGCCCAGGGTGCCATCCCCCTGGACTCCCAGTCCCGCAGCCCCTGCCAGCGCCTTTGAGGCACAGGCCCCTTTCATCTCCCGGGGCTGCGTTCTTGGTCCAGCAGGCCTGGAACCCTTTCTGGCGGCAAAGGTCCCCCCCCACCCCCCGCCCCAGGACAGTACCTCCTTTCTTTGCTTTCTTTTCCTCTTCCTCTAGGCCTAAAATAGCGCCTGAATGGGCCCAGTTCTGGCGGCAGCAAGACAATAGCCGCGTCCTGGCCCTGGGCCGCTGCAGCTGGGGGGAGGTGCAGAGGCTGCATGCCCAGCGCTGCTGGCCACCAGCCTGGGGTGTGATCCCCCGTGGGCCCCCACTTGTCCTCTGGGAAAGTGCTTGCTGCTGCCTGGCTGAGACCCCCGGACCCTCTGCACCCTGAGCAGCCCTATCCAGTCTCCTGCCCTGGTACTGGTCTGAGGCTGCAGGCCTCGGCGGGCCCCACACCAGTTCTCTTCCATGCATCTGGCACACCGAGCCCGCCTCACAGTTTGAGGGGATCTTCTCCCTTTGACTCAGTGGATGCAAGGGACTCTCAGAAGTCAAAAGGATGCATCCTCTTGCAAGGGAGGAAGTGAGTTCCCTGTCACTGGAGGGATCAGGTGAAGTTTGGGCGTGCACTGGCAGTTGGGGGAGGGGATAAGCAAGCACCAGATGGACATTAGGGCTGGACATAGTCATGTATCAGAGGAGATCTTGGTTTGAATTCCACATCCCTTGCTTAGCCATGAGGAAGCATTAGACATGCCGCATCCCCTCCCAAGCCTCCATTTCCCCATCTGTAAGATGAGCTCGACAGCCTCACCTTGCAGAGTACTGGACACAGATCTCCAAAATGCCCAGGGCGGGATGCTACACAGGGAAGCTCTCAGGGACCTTGCCTCCGTTCTCCCCTCTCAGACCAGAAAAAGGGGTCGGATCTACTCCTGACCATGGGGAACTCTAGAGGAGAGCCACGAGGAGCCCCCTGGACAGGCGAATTCAGAGGGAGGTTTCTGGTGAGCTATGCCATCCAGGATGGCTTGCTGGAGGAGGTGGCCCCTAAGAAGTTTCCACGGTAGTGTGGTGCATATTCTGGGCTCACAACAGCCAATGGCTGGGTTTAGAGGATGTCCATCCTGGTTTAAAACAAGGCTGCACGCTGGCAGCCTCTAGGGGCCAACTCCAGCTTCTACTGGGCTTAATCTAGTCATAAGCATGTCCCCTACGGGTTCTAAAATATGTGGTTCACAGTCATTGTTGACAAACTTGAAGATTTCATTTAAAAATCTGAGGTTCTGCTTCTCTTGAGAACTGGAAAGCCCTGGATCTTAGACGTCCCCCCAAAACAGGTGGGTGTCCCCCCGGGTGCTTAGGTACTGGGCAAGTCAGGGAGCCCGCGCTGCACTGCTGGGTCTGAACGGGTAGTGACGTGGTCTCTGCAGCTGCCAATGGTTGTCAGGGTAACGGTTGCCAGGGGCTGCTGTCACCTGCGCCCCTTCTCCCCCGCTGGCGCTAGAGGCTGGGGCTTCCCAGCCTATCTCTGGCTGCCCCCTTTGTTTGAGGCTCTGGGTAAGAGCACGGCTGGGGTGGCCCCACTTCCCCTTCTCCCCTGGCTTCTTGAATTTGGGCAAACAGAGCAGTTGCAAACAAGGAGACCCTGCTAATCAGTCCTGCTCTGGGGTGTGCAGTCTGCTCCCGCCTGGAGGAGGGATCCAGGTACGACTCTCCCTTCCCCAGCCTCTCCCTCCTGGTTCCCCGCCTTCCTTCCATCCCTTCCCTCTTCCTCAGCCCTTTTCCTTCGTTCTTTATTCTCTCCCTCCTCCTCTCCCCTCACCCCCTTCTCCCCAACACTGACAGTATAGCTAATGGATGAAGCAGGGCTGAAGCTGGGGTGGCACAGGGGACGCTCAGGGAGCCATAGATGGTTCTGTGAGAGGACTTGATCAATTAAATGACGGCTTCGAGAACTAGTATAAGGAAGTGGTTGGGGGTGAGGCTTTACACCCTCCCACAAAGCCCTGGCAGTAAAGATCCTTTCTGGCCCCTGGGCTGCAAAGATAACCCACCAAGAGATGGTGGGAGGAGTTGGCCAGGCCACAGAGGGGCCTTCGAGGGCCGTGGGAAGGTGCTGTGTGGAGCAGGGTCCACCTCCCCTTGCGCTGGGCTTTTGTGGGGACAGCGCCCAGCCTAACCCACAAAAACATCTTTGTACTGTGGCTCTTGATACGAAGCCCTTCCTCACAGGAGCAGGTGAGTTCCACCCGAGGGAAGTGGCCTTATTCCAGAGTGCGGGTGGGCCCTGGTGCGGGCCTGGGTCCCCGTCACCCTTCGCTGCTCACTAACTGTGGGACTTTGGCCCTAACTTGGCCTCTGGGCCTCATTGTCATTTGTTTGATGAGCATAATGGTGTCTCCTAGGTTTTTAAGAGGATTAAATGTGTTAATGCATATAAAGAGCTATACATCCTATCTGAGTTTTTAGCACTTCGTGCATGTCAGGGACTGTGTCCTGCAGGCGGTGTGCTCCCTGTCTGGGGGTGCAAATGGCGGCCCAGAGCCCCTTTGTGCCAGGGATGCTGTGCTGTGTGCTCAATGAGGAACTGCAGGGGCCTCTGCTCACTGCCTCCACTTCCCTTCCCCAGAGCGGGCCCCGGGCATAGTGGGGCCCCCGGCCCCAGCCGTGTTTGGGAAGGTGGGCGACTCCCGGCTTTGTGTCCTGCCTTTCCCTGAGCCGGGGATCTGGCGTGTGGAGGGAAAGAGAAACGGAGAGCAGGTGGCAGCCTAGGGAACCCGAAGGAGTTTGCACTCCAAAGACGGGCGCTCTGCCCACCTGGGGGAGCCTCAGAGAGGCAGCTGACCGTGTGGCCGGCCTTGAAGAAGGGGAACCGCAGCCAGACGGTGGGGCCTTGAGACAGTCTGGCCAGGGAGCTGCTCAGCATCCTCTTTGCCTCTGGCCCTGCCCTCCCCTCACCTTGGGCACCTCAAAGCCTGCTCAATTTCCATGGGGCCCAAGAGGACCCCTGGCTACAGGGAAGACAAGCTGGTGACAAGGATCAATAGTTGCCCACTTGAATGGTGCCAGGTCTCAGAGATGTGGCCACAGCCCTGCCTGGTTCTGCACTGCCCAGAGCACATAGCTGACCAGGCTGATGCCAGATGGCTAGAGAAGACCCTGTGCCCAAGCCCTGCCTAGATGGGGCTAATTCTGGGGCACCAGCCCCAAACCTCTGGACTAGGCGTCCTAATCCCCTCTCCTCTACTGGGTTCCAACTCTCTGATCCATTCTGAAATTTGGAGGGGCTTTGATTCCCAGCAGCTCAGAGCCCTTGCGCCCTCATTTTCTCTCTCTCCCCCACCCCAGCATTCTGGGTATCTTCACTGCTTGAGGCCCAGCTGGCCGCAGCTGGCCTTAATGGCATAGGCCACCTGGGGAAGGGCCTGGCATTGCCCCTTTCCTGGTGAGCTGGTGCTGCACTGGAGGGAGGTGGGATGGGCCTGAGTGTGGCCCAAGCTCCCTGGGGACCTCTCGCCTGGAAGTGTCTGAGATGGTGATGAGTGGCTCCGGGGACCACTGCAGCCTAACTGGCTTCTGTGGTCCATCTCCTGCTGGCTAATGGCCTTGGGGATAGCTCAGAGGGGAGGGAAGGAGTGGTGGCAGGCTGCTGTCCATATGGCATCAAGATTCCTGAGAGTGATAACAGGTGTCCATGCTGAAAGACCCCCGCCATCACGTTGGCCTGGGAAACTGGGCTTAGCTAAGCTTTGTACAGAGCCTTCCTGCAGGCCTTATCAGAGCCTTTGCTGTGTAGAAGCACAAAAGAAAGAAGAGCCCAAAGCATTTCTTTAGTTGGAGAACGAATGCTCCCTCACAACGCTTTGGCAAGTTACCTTGTGTTAAGACCCAGAGAAGGAAAAGATTCTGTGGACCACAGTGGCCGAACACATAGATGGGCTTGGGTTGAGTCGTAGATTCGCTATGTACTTATTCTGTGGTCTTGGCCATGATCTAACCTCTCTGGGCTTCAACTTTCTCATCTTTGAAATGGCATCACTTCAGTGTTATTGTGAGGACCACATGACTCACGGTACCTGCTGCGGACAGTTCTGGTGTAGGCAGTGGCCTGTCTGGTGCCAGACATTCATTCTACACTTGCAAAAGGGAGCAGGGACCGCTCTGCTCTGGATCCCGCTGGGGAACCCGTTCAGATCCGCACACTCTCCATGTCCTGCTGGTCGCCCTGGGGCTGGAGAGGTGTGGAGGCCCTGGGCCCCGGGATCCTCACAGATGTGTCACAGGTCATCAGTGAAGGGCAGAGAACCACAGTGTGCAAAGGGTCGGGTGGGGGGCACAGGAGGCCAGGCTCCCTGCTGGTGTCTCTGGGGCGTCAGCACACTTAGGGGTCCAGATGAAGGAGGCTTCAGGGTGGCTGGGCCGGGAGGACTTGCTCTGGGGAAGGACTCTGGTCCCTTCCCATGTACAGGCCCCTTCCTCTCCCCTTCGCCTCCCCATGGGCCAGGACCTTTTGGGTGTGTGGAGGGAGGTGTGGTCCCAGGGACTCTGCTTGTGGAGGGAGGTGGGGCTGGCTGGGGGGGCCTGAAGCGGGCCACTGGAAGGACTGGAAGCTGCCTTGGCAAGGGAGCAGGCAAGGCCTGGCAGCGCCAGCCTGTGGTTGCAGGCTCTAGCTTGAATTTTATTACCCTTTACAGAAAAATTCCTGAAACCTGAGGTCACTGTGCTGCCCGTGGCCCTGGAACAGCCTTCCTAGTGAGGGGCAGAGGCTCCCGGTGCACCAGCCACCCGCTGTGCGGAGGGGGCAGAGGGAGGAGACAGCTCACATTTGCAAGCTGTGCTCCCAGAGTGATGGGCACAGCTGAGGGACTGTGGCTGGGCCAGGGGGAGGTGTGGTCCTGGTCTCACCTGGGTCTGGCTGGGCATCTCCTGGGAGCTGAGGGGGATGTGTTGTTTGCAAGTACAGTCTAGTCTGAAGCTGCTGCAGGGGTGGAGGTGCAGGGCGGGGGGGGGGTCTGCTAGCCCCGCCCCTCCCCCCAGGAAACACCTGCCCCGCCCCGGCTCTGGCTTCTAACTTTTGTGCGAGCCACATCCCTGTTGTCCTGTATGAAACCAACCTGTCCCCACCCCCAGTCTCCTCCTTGCCCGCATACCTGCATGTGCACGTGCGCGCGCGCGCACACACACACACACACACACACACACACACACAGCCTGTGCCTGCGCCACCCCCCCCACCCCCCGCACTCTGCAGGTGCCACTCTCTCCCAACCACATCCTCCCTTCCCAAGCCCTTCGCTGGGCTCCAGGTGGGTGGGGACAGCCCTATATTGGAGGACGGCTGAGGGGGGCTGTATAGCCGGAAGCAGAGCTGGGCCCCTTCTCAGGCTCCCCGCACCCTGCGAGGGCTGTTAGCAAGGGGCCTAGGCAGACAAGACTGGTCTCGTAGGAGACTCCAAGGCTCCCTTCTTCCTGCTTGCTCCCGTCCTGCACCCACCCTGCTTCTCTCCTGCTGTTCCACAGGACCCCTTCCCGCACCCATGTCCTACTAAATACTGGGCAAACCAGAGTGCTGTGCCCTTGTCACAGGTGGGGAACAGGCACCTTCCCAGCTCCCAGTGCAAGCCCTACCCTCTGGCTACAGAGTGTCCTGGGGCAAGTCCCTTCCCCTCACTGACTTTCTCTACAGCGGGGCTCCTGGTGTTTCTCCTGGCTGTAGCATGGTTCCCAAGCCCGTGGCCTTGTCAGTCAATGGGACACTAGCTAAAACCAGGCTCCTGAGACCTGGTGTGCGGGGTCTGCAAATTGGCACCTTCACACAGTCCCTGGGGCCACTGCTGGTGGCACACTGGTGGCAGTGGGGGCATGTGGTGTTGTAGGAGCCAGCAGAGGATAGGTCAGTTCTGATGCAAGATGGCAGTGGGGTGGAGCTTCGCGGAGTTTGTGTGTCATCTCAAAGCTGAGCTGGAATGTTTCCAGGAGAGAAGGTGTTCCCGGCAAGGGAGAGGCATGAGTAAGGGTCTAGGAGTGACTCGCGTCCATTCAGACCTGACCTGGGGCTACAGTGCAAGGGGAAGGAAGGTGCAGCAGAGGCGCCAGCCTTGAGAAGGGTTAACCCAGCATGCAAGTCCCGTCCGCCCAACTTCCACCTCCATCCTCCAAGGAAATGGGTTTTCCAGGAGCTCAGGCTGAGCCAGCAGTGACTGGTGGCTCCACACAGGATGGCAGAGGAAGTGACTCAGGCCCCAAGGGAGAAAGTGGGCCCTGAGTCCCCTGCATGGTGGGCAGGGCTGAAGTGGAGCCCCTTCTTCTGGGCAGCCGGCCTCAGGTGGCCGCGGACTGTCTTGGCTCGGGAGGGTCCTGGCCACCCTCCACCCTGCTGGACCCTCGGGGACCCAAGGATGCCCCATTGTGTCAGCCTGGATCAGCTTGTTCTGTTCTCTGTGTTTACGGAAGGCCAGAGGTCAAGGTCTGCTGCTCAGGAGGGGCACCTGGGAGCAGGCTCAGCACAGCCTCCCTTCCAGGCCGGCATTGGCTGTGCTGCCCCTCACGCTTCTCCACTCCTCTTGGGGTGCACACCAAAGCCCAGGGCAGGGTGAGTGTATCTCTGAGACCTTCACCAACACCACCAACCTGGCAGTGGGAGGGGCTCAGCCCCAGCCCTGGGGCACCTGGGAACAGAGAGCCCCTCCCTGGCCTCAGTTAAGGGTTCTGCAAAATGGTGAACTTGTGGGATCTGCCTGGTGGGTAACCCTGAAGATTTAATGTGATACTGTAGATGTTGCTGCTGCTGCTGCTGCTGCTGCTGCTGTAAGCATCTGGGTGTTGCTCCTGGACCCACCCTTGTGACACTTCCTGGGCTCAATCCAGCTCTGTGGGAGGTGGACAAGGGCCTTACTCTCCCCTGGCACTTAGTCCTAAGGTTCCTGTGGCCGAAGCCAGCCAGAGCTGCTCTTCCTCACAAAAGCCAGAGATGGGTCACTGGGCCCAGTGGGTGCTGGCGTTCAGTCTCCAGACCATGGGCTCCTCTTCCGCTGGGCTAGGTGATAGGCACAGAAATGACAATGCCCTACTCTGGCTGGTCTGGATCTGGCGTCCTCTCCTGGTTCCCAGCCCAGCCTTTGTCCCCAGGAGAAGCCTGCGGGGTTCCGCAGACATTCAATCGGGCTGCGGGGACGGAAGTTTCTAGGTGGGGTTCCAGCCTCCCTTCATGTACCGGAAAGGAGGCTTCATGCTCCAGGAATTTTCCCTGGAGGCCTTGGAGGCTGAGTGGGGCCACCTGGGGAGGATGGGGCCAGGAGGTGGGGGAGAGGGAGGTGGTGCAAGCGACAGGCCTGGGGGCTGGGCCAGGGCATGGCTGGTCAGAAAGGACACAGAACTATTAGCTATCCCCATGGATATCAATTTATTTAATGCCCACGATTTAATTTCTTTGCAGTTGAGAAAAAGGAGGCCCAGAGACAGTAAATGAGTAGCCCAAGGACACACAGCTAATAAATGTGGGAGCTGGGATTTGCAGCCAGGCAGGCTGGATCCAAAGTCCACTCCATTAAAGGGACCCAAGCAGCCCTTCTTCACTGAGCCCCAGGAATGCTGATGGGGTTAGTGTCGTCCTCTTTGGAGTGGCTGTCTAACAGCCCAGGTAGAATAGCGTGGACCAGGAAGTGTCAGGGCAGTGAGTTCCTGATTGTGTCTGAGTCCCTTCCCTGGCATCCGTGGGGTTACAGACTTGCTTGCACCCCTCCAGTGATGGGGAGCTCACTCTTGCCACTGCCTCCTTTGCTCTCAGGGGCCTGTCCTGGAGCCCTGCTGCCAGGTGGGCAATTTTGTCTTATCCCGGGGCCTTGTTGACCATCATGGTGGCTTGCTTTGAAGGTCCGTGGCCAGAGGGACACAGGAGCTCCATGCAGCTCCACTGCTGCTTGCTGTGTTGACCCCAGGAAGCCTGGATTCCAACACCACAAAGTGGAGAGTTGGCCCAAATCCTCAACGCAATTTGTGCATTTCTGGTTCACAAGTAAAAAGCAGTGGTCGCATGAGGGGCCTTCCCAGAAGAGGTGTCATTTGGCTGGGGTAGGCACAGCAACAGGAGCTGGCAGGAAGAAGGAAGGGGGCTCTGGGAGGGACACCTGTCCCCAGATGCTGGGTTCCCTCTGTGGTGCTGAGGCGGTTGGAAAAGGGACTCAGTGCTCGGAGAGGACTCAGAAAGAAACCTCAGGATCACAATCCCAGGCTGGCAGCCCTTCCCCACAACACTCTCACGTCCTCCTCAGGAGGCCCCCGTGCTCCAGGCAGGATGGTGAGACCACGCGACCTGAGAGGCTGCCGTTGCATTCCTCCACCGGGGACTGGCTTTTGCTCAAAGGGGCCAAGCTGGCTTGATGGAGACCCAGTCGAAGAGAGATAACAAGATCCTGTGTGGGCACCCTCCACCTCTAACAGTTCTCTCAGATATTCAGCCCTGAGTTCCTCTTCCGGGGAGCCCTCCTTGATTTCTCCCATACCTAGATCCCTTGCTTGTGCCTGGCTTACCAGGTTCCTTTTGTTTGGTTTGTGGCAGATGACAGCATCTGTCACCGCAATCAGTTGCAGCTCTCTACAGGAGGAGGGTGGCCGGCTGGGTCTATCAGCACTCAGCTTGGCCACCAGCCAGCTGGTGGTAGGGAGGGACAACCACCTGGCATCTCTGTGGGCGCCAAGCGCTGCGGTCCTGCCAGGCAGGGAGAGTCCCTGGTCTGTATTGCATTCTTGGGCAAGTCATTTAACTCCCCTGGCCTCGGGTTCCCCACCATGGTGCCCACCTCCCAGGGCTGAAATGAGAGCATATGCAGGTGGGGGGTCAGCATGGAGGCTTCCGGGCAGTATGTGCTCAGCTAACAGCGGTCGTGGGCCGTCAGGGTGGGAGTGAGGGTAGCTAGGGCTTTAGGGTACAGCAAGACACTTTCTAAGAGAATCTCCGCCTCCGGCCCCAGCGGCCTGCTCCTCCTGGTGGTCAGGACAGGAAGTATTCTTCCCTTCTGGCCCCTGTAGAGGGCGCCATGGCGCGCTGAGTCTACATTTCTGTCCATGCTTCGTGGCCCAGTGGCCCAGGCTCCCAGCCAACGCCAGAATCTCTTGGTCTCTTCCAGGCTGCGACTTCTGAGGCTGGCTTCTGGGCAGGGCGATGGCTGTGCAAGTGCCCCTGCACACGGCGCTGTCCCTGCTGAGTCTGCTCTTCCTGGCTCAAGGTAGGCTGTCCAGGGGCCCTGGCACAGTTGTTGGGACTCACGTTCACCACCCTGTGCCTAGGGCAGCTGCCCGCATGTGTGCAAACCCCTTTGGGCAGGTGTGGGTCCGCAGTGCAGCTTAGCTGTTGAGTGGCACCTTGAAGGAAAGAAAAAGCTCCTTTGGCAGATGCAACCACACGGAGCACAGAACGGGAAACATGGGCTGTATTTTGGCCCAGCTTATCTTTGCAGCAAGCATTTTTGAGCCGTATTAAACACTTTACTGCAATTAAATTATTTTGGCCTTTAAAGTCATTATTTACTTTTCGTGCTCTCTTTCGTACTTGGAAGCCAGAAATTTTTGAGCAAGGCAGACTCACATTTTTGTAGACCCTCTGAAATATACACCTTTAAAATGCATGCATGCACATCCTCTGCACAGGTCACATCCCCTCCCAAACTCCTGGCTAGTCCCTGCCACAGGGTCCCACCTGCAGCCTCTGCCTCCCCAGGTGCCCATGGCGGTGGCCCCCGGGAGGACTTCCGCTTCTGCGGCCAGCGGAACCAGACACAGAAGAGCAGCCTCCGATATGAGCGGACGCCAGAGCGGCACATCACCATCAGGAACTCGGAGGAGGTCCTCACCATCCGCGCCCCCTTCCCTGCGGCCCCAGAAGCATCCTGGCTCTTCCCACACCCCAGGGGCCTGTACCATTTCTGCCTTTACTGGGATCGCCATGCGGGGAAGTTCCATCTTCGCTACGGCAGGCAGGACTATGTACTGAGCGACCAGGCCTCTGGCCTGCTCTGCTTCCGGCACCAGGAGGAGAGCCGAGCCCAGGGATCGCTGCTGCTGGCCACCTCGGTCAGGTCCTGGTGGAGCCCGCAGAACAGCAGCCTGCCCGGGGCCTCAGGCTTCACTTTCTTCTTCCACGGTAGGGCAGCTGCTGGGCAGAGGGCTGGAGCTGGGGAAGGTGGGTGAAAGGCAAGCTGGGAAGTGGCCTCTGAGCTGCGGGCCATAGGCCTGGGCTTTGTTCACAGGCAGTGGGAGCCAGGGAGCATGTCAGAGGCGGGGAGAAGTGAGAGCAAGGTGGGCTTCAGGAAACTGCATGGGGCACCAGGGAGAGGGCTGTGGGGTGGAGCCTTACAGAGGCCACAGGGAAAAAGAAGAGAAGTGAGTGGGTGGAGGACAGAAAAAGGGAACCACGGGATTCTCCATCAGCACTCGCAGACAGTGCTTATCCCTGCTGTAAGTGTCTGTGCTATGGACAACACCCTCCAGGGATGGAGAAGGATGGGATGGAAATAAAGATAGGATTGCTTGCAAGTCCTGGGGCTTGTGCATCCAGAGGCCACACACCCCCCCACACACACACATGCACACACACGTTAAGGAGCCTGTGAGGAGAGGGGACCCTGGGCCAGTGCTTTTACTGGAGCCCGGGAGAGAGGCAGATGGACTCTGTGGGGGTGCTTTGATTGGTGGAATGAAAGCAGAAGTCCAGGAGGTGTGGGGTGCTGAGAGGTTGGTGGCTGTGGGCTGGGGCCTTGGGACTCCCAGGTAGGCTGTCTTTAGTGTCCCGTGGGAGATGGGGCACAAGTCTCAGTGACCACACTCTGGTCCTGCAGAGGCGCAGAGCTGGCCTGACCTTGGGTGTGGGAAAGTCCAGTTGAATCCAAAATGGGCACTGTGGCAGCAGAATAATAGATATTCATGGCAATCTCTGTGTCACCAAGGAGGAAAGTGAGGCACAGGGAGAGAGGCCAGCTCAGAGGCCACTGCCCACAGGGGCACAGCTGACAGGCGGAAGAGTCCAGATTTGGCTCCAGTGGCTGACTGGCATGGTGTGGGGGAAGCAAGCTCAAAGGCCTGGAAGGCTGGAGGCCAACACTGAGCTCTAGGGCCACATCTTCTGCCTGGGGCCACAGGTGTGGTGTGACCTCTGCTGGGGGGGCATCTGAGGGGAGCAGCCAAAGGCTTTGTGAGCTTCCCTGCGACTGTCCTTGGACTGTGCTGATCCAGAGTCCCCGCATGTGTGTTACATACTCAGCCTGTTATTTTATTTTGAGACAGTGTCTCACTAACTTGCCCAGGCTGAGCTCTATAAGACTGAGTCCCTGTTTGACTGGCCTCATCTCTCAGTGGCCTGGGAGAGACCCTACCAAGTCTCAGAGCCTCAGTTTCCTCTTCTATGAAGTGGGGTGAAGGCACAGAGGTTCTCGTGACTCATGTGCCTCAGTCCCAGCCTCTGTCCCTCCGCAGACCCCCCTCAGAAGGCCTCTCCCAACGCCTCGGTGGACATGTGCGAGCTGAAGCAGGACCTGCAGCGGCTCAGCCAGCTCTTGAAGATGCCACACAAGGCCTCACGCCGGCCATCAGCCACCACTGCCAGCCAGTGAGTGTGACCCTGGGGAGAGGGGACCGGGAGGGGGCTGGAAGGGTGTCTGGACTTCTTATCTTTCTGCTTCCTGGAAGGGGTGACCAGGCTGAGCCCTGAAGCCTCCTAGACAAGCAAAGACTGGCAGCACCTGGCTGGGCAGCCACCCAGGCTCTTTCCCCAAGCAAAGAGAAGAGAGTGGTCCATTCTGCGGCCAGCAGAGGGGATGCTCAGAGACATGGGGGCAGCTCCATGGCCGCAGGGGGTCAGGTCAGGCAGACTAAGCTGGAACTAGATTCTGAGTTCCAGGATAACACCACCTCGACCGGTCCCTCCCTTGTCCTGTTTGCTGTGAGGCCTGGCTGCATAGCAACCCTCTGTCTCCAGGTCTCTCTCCCACCTGCTCCTGCGTGTAGTTGGCTCTGTGTCCCTTTCGTCCCCTCCCCCTCACAGGCTCCTCCTCTACTTTTGGTCCCTCCCTCTTTCCTGTGTGCCTGGCGGGCCCCTTCTCTCTGCCCCAGTACCCCCACCCTCACCCACCACTCTACCCTCCGGCCAGGCAGCTGCAGAGCCTGGAGTCGAAGCTGTCCTCAGTGAGGTTCCCAGGGGATGTGCTGTCCTTCGAGGAAGAGCGGGTCAATGCCACAGTGTGGAAGCTGCAGCCCACAGCTGGCCTCCAGGACCTGCACATTCACTCCCAGGAGGAGGTTGGCTGGGCCAGGCTGGGTGGGAAGTGGGGGATGGGAGTGCAGTGCCCCGCAGCTCAATGACCCCCCCCCCAAGTCTGTCCCCAGAGCTCCAGGAAGGTGGGTCTAGGGCCACCTCTGGCACTGAGAACACATCCTGGGCTGTAGTGTGGTGGGGGACAGAGGTGTCAGCTTCCGACCAGAGCTCCTGAGCACTCTGGTGTGGACAATCCCTATGCCTGGCCCTGCACCCCACCTCGAGACTGCCCTCTAGACCCAACTAGATGGAGGCTGTGTGAATCTTCTGTGGATGCCAGGGGTCTCACCACAAGGCTGCCTGGCCCTGGCCAGCGTCGAGGGAGGAAGACTGAGGACCCGTGAGGGTCGGCAGCATCCAGCACGGGCTGTGTGTTTTGAGGAGGATGCGGCTCTGTGGCCAGTTGAGCCTAAGGGGACTCTGGTCTGCAGCAGGAGCAGAGTGAGGTGCTGGCGTACTCCGTGCTGCTGCCCCGCGTGCTCTTCCAGCAGACCAAAGGCCGGCGCAGGGAGGCCGGGAAGAGACTGCTCCTGGTGGACTTCAGCAGCCAGGCTCTGTTCCAGGTGCGAGGGCTCCCGTCCTGTCCTCCCTGGGGAACCAGGATTCGTCTGATAGGGAGACACAGAGAGGGTCTGCAGTCTGCCTCCCTTCTCTGGCAGCCACAGCTGGTCCTTGTCAAGTCAGAAATCAGACTGCAATGTGCAGATCTTCCTGGGAGAGGTCTTATTAGTGTTCTCACTATAGCGTAAATGACTTCACACACCCACATGTTGACTCTAAGGAGTAGGAAGAGGGGGTGTAGGGGTAGGTAATAGGGCGCGTGAATATAATAAACATACATTATACACATTGAACTCACTGCTCAAACATGTGAAACTCTGGGGGGAGGGGAGATATAGGGGGCACAGTTGAAGTATGCTTTGTGCACATACAAATCTGCCAGAGTGAACCATGTGAATCTGTGTAACCAGTGTGCGCTCATTAAAAGTGGGGGTAAAAGAATTTGCTTCAGAGGGAGACTCAGCTCCCAGAGCAGTGTGTTGGGAGAGGCTTCTCAGCTCTCACCACCAACCCTTGTGCTCCCCACAACCCTACAGGACAAGAATTCCAGCCAGATCTTGGGTGAGAAGATCCTGGGTATTGTCGTGCAGAACACCAGAGTGGCCGACCTCCCGGAGCCCGTGGTGCTCACCTTCCAGCACCAGCCGCAGCCAGTGAGTGCGCCCAGGTCCCCGCTGGGCCAGGTTCCACTCCCCGTGTTACCAATCCATGCCGGGTGGAGGGTACCAGCCAGGCAGGTCCAGCATGGGGCAGGTGGTAGCCTGTCTGTCTCCTGCATGTCGTCTGTGGCCCAGGACAGGGTGAGCAGGCTGTGGGGCCCACGTGCCCCCTCTCTTGTCCCCACAGAAGAACGTGACTCTGCAGTGCGTCTTCTGGGTTGAAGGCCCCACATGTGAGTACAGGGGCCCTATGGGGCAGGAAGGATCTGGGGGAGATGTGGGGTCCTAGGGCAGGGGAGATGGGATGTACCAGGGAGGAGGCTGGGATCCACTGGAGAGGCAAAGGCTGGGAAGTGGCCCAGCCTGCACTGGGGAAGGACAAATGGGGTCCTGGGCCCGTTGACCGAGCCCCATGCTAACTCCCTCAGTGACCAGCCCAGGCAGCTGGAGCAGCGCTGGGTGTGAGACCCACCGGACAGAGACCCAGACATCCTGCCTGTGTGACCATCTAACCTACTTTGCAGTGCTGATGGTAGGTGACCCTGCCTGCAGCCACACTGCAGGCCCAGCTCTTGTCCTGTGCTGGCCACCTACCCCTCTGAGGGGGTGCATGCTTGTCCCATTGTATAGATGAGGAAACGCCAAAGCTCAGAGAGGCTAAGTAATTTACCCAAGGTCATCCAGCTTGTTAACAAAAGAGCTGCTTTGGGAAGCCCATGCTCGTGGCCAGATTTTGGCATGAGATAAAAATGCAGATTCTTGCTCCTAACCCTCAGGGCTGGGCTCAGTATGGTGTTTCTCAGGAGCCCTGACCAGGGCTGAGCGGGGGCTGGCACGGAGGTGGAAGGGTAGGATCCAGAGCTCTCAAGATCTTAAGGGGCATCATGTCCCAAGTTCCTGTTCCCAAAGGCCCTTGGGCTTGGAATGTGCATTCCCTCTGGAAAATGCATCCTGAGCATCATAGAGACAGTCAGATACTGCTCAGCTTACCATGCGGGTGCACCCACCGCAACACATCCGTGGCAAGGTGAAAATGCCTTGCATGCCCGGCCCAGGGAGAGTGGTTCCAGGGCTCCTCCTTGGGCTATTCGGCCTTTGGCTCATTGCTGCCACCCTGCTTTTGCACCCGGGTAAGACTAAGAAAATCCTAAGTGAACCATCATTACCCAGGGGCCATCTACCACCTGTGCTGGGGCAGAACCAGGGTTCTCTGGGGAAGGGCTCCAGCCTTTATGGGCCACAGACACCTGCCTTTCCTCAAGGATGTGGAGAAGGCATCAACCTCTTTAGATACCTAAATTAGCACCCCCTAGCTGCTCACCCGGGGGACTTCCTGTCCCCAACCCTCCCACGGGTGGCCATCAGCCTGGAGCTGGCACTGAGGCACCCGCCTGTCCCGCAGGTCTCTTCTGTGGAAGTGGACACTGTGCACAAGCACTACCTCACCCTGCTGTCCTACGTGGGCTGCGTCATCTCTGCACTGGCCTGCGTCTTCACCATTGCAGCCTACCTCTGCTCTAGGTAGGGTGGGGCAGGGAGTGGTGCTCCTGTTGGACCCCAAGATGCAGGGGTGCTTGGGGAAGCCAAGATTCAGCTGCTGACCCCAGAGGGCTATGTTTGACCAGCACATCTGCCGTTTTTGGGTAGACTCTCATTGACACTTCTTAGTTCGTGAAGAGCATTTCAGCTGGAAGAGCTCACATAAGACTCCGTATTCCTGCTTTTGGGTGATTAGCTGTGAGACTGCAGTGTACATAACAGTGCAGTGGTGATGGAAGCAATGACAGTAAACACTTGCATCGAGCTTCCTACGCACTTTCCAAGGGTCAACTCGGTCCAGCCCCACAACTGGCCTATGCAAGAGGGCTCAGAGAGGGTAACTGGCTTGCCCAAGGTCACACAGCACAAGCAAGTGGCCAAGCTTGTCAGATTGTTGGTGCTTTGCTTGGCCTGGATTGGGGTCTGCTTGCAGTCAGGCCCTGGGCCTATTTGGGTAGTAGAGAGATACCCTTGGTTCTGGGAGATACCTAGGGTGTCTTCACTGTCCTCGGTGATGAGGATGGGAGAGCAGAACAACAGGACAGAAGGTGTATACAGGCACATGTGTGCATGCCTGACCTTGTCATGTGTGTCTGCAGATGTCTCCTCGGGGGGGCTAAGCTTCTATGGGCCTGGGGGAAGGCAGGGTGGGCACAGAAACATAATGGATCAAAAACATGCCCAAGGACACAGGGACAGGAGCCATTAGGAGCTGAAGTCTCCCCTGTGCAGACCCTCACCCCAACTCTATGAGAGGCCCCTCCTTCCCTTCACAGAGGAGTAAGTGTAGAATCTGAGCCCAAGGGAGCAGCCCAAGGTGGTGCCACAACTTAGGGGCAGGAGGCGGCATCCAGGATGGTGAGGCTGGGGCTACGTGAAATCCCACAAGGGGGCTGAGTGCACAGTGCCCTGCAAGCCTGGGGGACAGATGCACCACCCTACATGCCCAAGCACAGCCAGTGGGGCGGGCACAGGTTCTCCCACCAGCCAAGATGCTGATCTTCGCACGCTGGCTTTGGAGGCCTGGCCTGTCGTCCCACCTGCCCTGTCTCCCTCCTCTGCTGACTGTGTGTGTGGTGAACCTGCACCCTGTGATCTCCGCACTCTAGGAGGCCAAGGCAGGAGGACTGGGAGTTTGAGCCCAGCCTTAGCAACTCAGTGACTTAGTGGGACCCTAAATAAAAAGATAAAAAAGGGCTGGGGATGTAGCTCAGTGCAAAGGCCTTGGGTTTAATTCCCACTACTGCACAGAACACATTTTTGTGGTTCCTTTGTCCAGGGGGCCAGCACATTGTAGGCTCCAGGGATATGTGGGTATGGCCTGGCCGCAGCAGTGGAAGGAGGAGGCTGTGTGTGTGTGTGTGTGTGTGTGTGTGTGTGTGTGTGTGACACTGGTGTACCTCCCTGCACTCGCACCCGCAGGAGAAAGCCCCGAGACTACACCATCAAGGTGCACATGAACTTACTGCTGGCCGTCTTCCTGCTGGATGTGAGCTTCCTACTCAGTGAGCCGGTGGCCCTGACGGGCTCCAGGGCAGCCTGCTGTGTCAGTGCTGTGTTCCTGCACTTCTCCCTGCTTGCCTGCCTCACCTGGATGGGCCTTGAGGGCTACAACCTCTATCGCCTCGTGGTGGAGGTCTTTGGCACCTACGTCCCTGGTTACGTGCTCAAGCTGAGTGCTGTGGGCTGGGGTGAGTGAGTGTGGGTAAGGGGTTCCCAGAACCACCTCTCCCACTTATTTCTGGATAAACACAGGCAGCTGGTTCTGCCTTTCCTCCTCCTAGGTTCCAAATTCTCTCATTCCCTCCTTCACCCACCTCTGGTCTTTCCCCTGGGCTTGACCAAGGTCTTCTTTAGGAAGACAAAGTAGTGAGCCCTGTCCCCAGGAAATTCTTTCAAATTCTCCACACTGTTCACTCTGTTAAAGGGGGATTTGTGGGCATGGCCTCTGTGTATGCATGTGCAGGCTGTGTGCCCCTCAAGGACATGCGGTTGGGAGGTCTGTGTGGCTACAGTCAGGTCTTGGTCCACTCACCCCGCACTAGCGATGGCCCTGCCTGGGGATTCCCCGGACCTTAGGTGCCAGCTTCTCTGTGGGTTCATCACTTTGTGGACAAGCACACTTCATCTGTGACCTAAACTACTCACATCCCACCCAGATCTCATGAACTCATGCCACGGCTGCGGCTGCGCTGGACATTGCACAGACCCTGACCTCCACGTGTTCCCAACCCCTGTGTCTCTCATGGGCCCTTCTCACTGTCCCCTCTTGTTTCACAAAATTCCTCAAGTTGGTTATGTGTTGAGCCCTAAGTGTGAGGAGTTGGGACCCCAGGGAGCCTTCTGTCCACCTATGGACAGACACATCCTTGGGCCCGAACTGCTGCTGTCCCACAAGCCACCACCCCTCCATGTCTTCTCATCTCTTCCTGTCTCTCCTTTGACCTCCATCCCCTGTGCAGGAAACTGCAGGTCCTTTCTTCTGGGGCCCAGGAAGGTTAAAGCAGACCCTGTCCAACACCCTGGGAACCTCCAGCTGGACCAAGCAAGGGCAGGGCCCGAGTTTGGGGGACTTCCCAGGCAGCTGGAGACAGGCTGAGAAGGGGCTGTCACCCTAGACCACTTGAGGGCAGCCAGTGGCCTCACTGGGACAGTGGAGATGAGCTTAGGGTTCTGCCGCCCCCAGGCTTCCCTGCCTTCCTGGTGATGCTGGTGGCCCTGGTGGATGTGAACAACTATGGGCCCATCATCCTGGCCGTGCACAGGACTCCAGAGAGTGTCATCTACCCATCCATGTGAGTGACTGGGGTGGGCGGGGGGAGGGGCTTTGGTTGCAGAGCACAGAGAAGAGACTTCTGGGCCCAGTTTGCTATAGGGCGGTGGCTAGAACCCTGGGCTAAGGGTCACTTGGATGATAAAAGACCCAAACTAGCCACTCCTGTGTCAAGTGGCCATGCATGGGTGTTGGCCCTTCTGTGAGCTGAGTTTCCTCATTGGTGGGGGGTGTGGGTGGGGCCCATGGCTCCTGCTTGTGCCTAGGTTGCCTGCCTTCCTGCGCAGGTAGAAAGAGCAAGGCTCTGAGGCTGGGGACCCGCTCTGGGCCACACAAGGCTGCTCAACTTTGAATCTTAGCAAGAGCCTGTCTCAAATTAAAACATTTTTAAAAAGGGATGGGAATATGGTTCAGTGTGGAGTCTCTTGGTTCAGCCCCTCGAGCTAAGAGAGAAGGAAAGAGAGAGAAAGAAGGAAGAAAGAGCAAAGGAAATAAGAAATACTTGGCATGGTAGTGAGTAACCATGGCAATATGTACGATGACCACCATGGACTCACAGCCCCAGCCCAGCCATGTCTGAGCGCTGGTGCCCTGGCCCACAGGTGCTGGATCCGGGACTCCCTGGTCAGCTACGTCACCAACCTCGGCCTCTTCAGCCTGGTGTTTCTATTCAACCTGGCCATGCTGGGCACCATGGTGGTGCAGATCCTGCGGCTGCGCCCACATAATCAGAAATGGCCACATGTGCTGACGCTGCTGGGCCTCAGCCTGGTCCTTGGCCTGCCCTGGGCCTTGGTCTTCTTCTCCTTTGCCTCTGGCACCTTCCAGCTTGTCATCCTCTACCTCTTCAGCATCATCACTTCCTTCCAAGGTAGGCGTGGAGAAGGCCCCTAGCTCAGCAGCTTGCCTGGATGGGCTGGGAGGAGAGGACCCGGACTTCGGTCAGGTGCCACGTGCAGACCCTGTGCTAAGTCCTTGGGCTTCAGCTGGGGGAGGGCCTGGCTCTCACGGAGCTCAGCCCTTGTCGAGGAGGCTGAGCCTGAGCCACTAAACAGGCGGCCATCGAGGCCACCTCCGGGAGAAGGGAGGTGGAGTGGGCAGTGCTGTGGGCAATGCCTAGGCTAAGGTGGGACTCCTTTAGGGAAGGTGGCCTGGGACCTGCTCTGTGCAGGAGACAGTTGAGATGGAGGCTGCCACGGAGGGGTCCAGGGCCGCATTACCCTGAGTGGGCTCCCAGACCAGATCAGCACCGCTGGGGCTCATTAGGAGTGCACATGTGGCCCACGCTGGGCCTGCTGACCAGATCTGCATGTTAGCAAGATGCCCAGGGCATGCCTGTGCACATCACAGCTGAGGTATCCAGGGGTGGGGCAGGCAGAGAGCAGAGGCGCAAGCAAAGGTCCTGAGGTTGGACGAGGCTATGCTGGGAAAACAATGAGGAAGAGCATGGCTGAAGGGCAGCTAGAGAGGGCTGGGGCAGAGGGCAGGATCAGGGGGCTCCTGGCTTGATGCTGAGAGAGTCCAGCTTGTGCACCTCTACCCCTTGGTTCCTGCATCTCTGAGCCTCCTTTTCTCCCCTATGAAAGGACAGCACCCCTGAGAGTTATGGTAAAGCGCACACAGCCACCCAGACGGCACTGAGCCACTCCTCCAGTACAGGCATGTCACACAGAGCGCACGGGGTGGGCTCCAGAGTCCGAGCCTGCTCCCACCCCGGCTCAGCCAAGTCCCCTTCCCTGGATCCCAGGCCTCAGTTTCCTCCCCTGTGAAACAGAACAATAACAAACAGGAGTGGGCTTGGAGGAGGTGGTAGAGAAGCCAGAGGAGAGGACCGGGGGCTCAGCACACTGCCCGGGAAAGGCTGAGAGGGCCACGGCCCATGAGTCAAGGTGGCTCTGGGAGAGAATAGGTGGGTGAGGCGGGCCACCCTGCACCTGCTGAGCCCTGTGCACCCCCACTGCTTCCTGCAGGCTTCCTCATCTTCTTCTGGTACTGGTCCATGCGGCTGCAGGCCCGGGGTGGCCCATCACCTCTGAAGAGCAACTCAGACAGCGCCAGGCTTCCCATCAACTCGGGCAGCACCTCATCCAGCCGCATCTAGGTCACCAGCTCAGCTGCCCCATGTGAGGATGCAGAGCTGATCACAGCTCCCAGCCTGATCCTGACTTGAGAAGGCCCTGGACCCTGGAGAAATGGGCTGTTGCCCAGGTGACTAGACCCGACATTGGGGACGACTCAGCTGCCAGGTCTGGCCCCCAAAGGGCTCAGGTGTGCACCACCACTCTGGCTGTGGGATTGTCCTGTCCCTACAGCAGTACCAACCTGGCGCTAAAACCTTGTCTTTCTGAACACACCTCTCTTGCTAGTGGTTGGGACATGCAAGCCTCAGGGTCAGGCCTGGGACATTGGAGACCTGGCACATTCTTACCTCTGTGGCCCTGCCCAGGACAAAAATGTGGCTACAGCTGCCTGTGCCTGGTGGCCGCCATGTAGGATCCTGCAGCCCCTGTAGTTCTAACACCTGGAGGCACCACAGGCAGACTGGGTGGGGCACAGCCCCCAGGAAGAGGGGCCCCTGGAGCACAGCAGCGCTCAACTATCTCTGCACCCAGACCCTCATCCGCCAGCTCCAAGGCTTCCCTCTTCCTTCCCTCTATTCCCTCCTCCCTGTGGTCACCCCAGTCTTCCCCCAACACCCAGGTTCCCAGTTTGGGGCGGTGGTTCCCAAGAGCTGCCTGGTGCCTGCTGTAAACTTTTATCTACTGCCCAGGCCTCCACCCATCCCTGGTTGGGCTCAGCATAGACACCTGGGCTGGGCTGGGTCCCTCTGTTGGAGCCTTTCTCTGAGCCGAGCCTCATCCTGACTTACACCTCAGAGGGGCCATGGCCTCTGCCCTTCCTGTGGCCAGAATTGTGGGACATAGCAGTCTAGTCTTGTTCTTCTCCCCACACTTGGAAAGCTGAGGTGTCCTGTGGTGTTGCTGGTCTAGACTTGACTCCCCTAAAGGATCATCTCCGAACCCTTGCAAGTGGCCCCAAACACGTTCACTGCCCACCATGGTGAATTCTGCCCAACAAACACACACTGGAAAATCACCAGCCTATACTAGCTGATAGCAACGCAGATGGCCGGACCTGGATGCTCCTCTGGCAAACTCTCAGCCTAACATGTGAGCTCCAGGCATGGGTTAGGGTTCCACCACTCCTGACTGGGAATCCAGAAAGGCTGCCTGCAGGTGGTGGCATTGGATCTTGACCTCAGCCATAAAAATGGGGAGGATACGTTTTTAGTACTTACTCATTTGTCTTTTGATATGAAAAATAAGTACATGTGTGTTGTAGAGAATCTGGAAACTGTAGAAGATTGTGAAGAAGAACAATAAAAGTAGCTCTTGTTATTGTCTAAGAAACCTGCACCAAGATTTTAGAGCATTTTCTTCCAAGTTTCTCCTTGTGCTCCTATTGGAAGCCTGGCGGACCCAGATGCTCTTAGGCCCGTCAGGAAACAAGACAGAGAAGCAGGCCTGTGTGTGGGAAAGGCAGCTACACCACGGGAGAGGAGAAGAAAGGGCGAAGCGGTGTGGGTGTCACTTTGGGGTGATAAGGAGTGGGGTTTGTGGTGAAGTGCAGATTGTAGACCACACAAGCAGGATATTTCATCATGGAGCCAGACCACCTTTTTTTTTCTGAAAAACACAGATGATGGTGTCAAAATCCATTGATTTGAAAGTATTGGCATGTCTAAAACATTCTGTGACCAAAGAAATCACATTTGAGGGCTGGAGTTTTTCAGGAAAGGGCTGTAGGCAGGGCAGTCCTCCTAGTTCTGCCTGACCATCCCGTCACCTTCCCAGCTGCTGGGGTCCTAGCAGGGAGGCTGGATGCTCTGGGCCCTGGTGTTGGCCTCCTGTGTGGACTGGATGTTCTGCGCCTCTGGGTTCTGACTCGCTGCCCCTGCCATATCCTACCTGGCTCCCATAGCCCGTGAATGACGCTGACATTGCTTTTCCACCCCTGCTCCCAGGCCCAGAGGGCCCAGTAGGCTACCACGTGGGAGGAAGGGAGATAGAGGCCAGCAGGGGCGTGAGGGCTGGTGATGCTCTGGCTAGGCCCTGAGGTGGAAGCTAGCTCCAGCCAGTGGGTCTGAGGGGGTGTTGGTGACCGTACACCTTCTCAGTGAGATGCCCTTCATCTTTCAACCTCCTAGTGGCCATGGGACACAGCAAGTTTCCTTGGGGGCCCCAGAGCTAGAGCCCAAGTTGTCAGTTTCACCCTTCCGTCCTGACGAAGCTCATGTGTGTCTGCTGTCCCCACTTCCTGACTAGAGGGCCAGCAGTGACCAACCGGGTAATTTCACAATTCGGACCATCGTCAAATGACAGTGACAACACCCACCCCTGCAGCGCCCAGGCCTCACCTCATGTTCCTTTCCCATGCTGGGTAAGAGCTCACATGGGGTCATTGGCCAGGAAGTGGTGGAAACAGACATCAGCTATTCCTGATCATCCTCCAGGGTCCAGGCTCCTGGCCCTCCATCCTGCCTCTCTGTGCTTCCTGTTATCTGGTCTGCAGCGGGAGGCTAGCTCCTCTCTCTCTCTGGCCCCAGCAGAAATGGGCTTGAGTCTGGCTGTGTTCAAACTAGGTATCATCCAAATGATTGACCTCATCCTCATAGCCAGACTGTACCCAGCTTGTTAAAGGTAATCCAATCCTGACACAGCCCTATGTGGCAGCCTGTCACTGTTGCTGGTCTATAGAGAAAAGATCAAGGTCAGAGAGGCTCCCAGCTCGGCTCAGGAGTGGAGGTGGCTGTGGGAGAGTCTCTGGGGTTTCTGCAGAGCTCCCTCAGCAGGTGGCCTGGGGGGTGGGTGAGGCTCAGAGCACCGCCCCGTGCCTCACACTCCCTTTCACAACCCATCCGATGGCGCCACTGAGCAGGAAGAAAGAAGCCACAGGAAGAGGTGTGGGGAGAGGAGGGGTAAAACGGACAGCGGGACAGAGCTCAGGACAGCACGACCTGACAGCCACAGGGCTCTGTCTGCCACGGATGGAGACACCCAGGGGCCTGTGGGCCCTGCTCCTCGTGCTCCTGGCCGCAAGTAAGTGTTGGCTCCTTGGCCCTTCCTGCAAGCCTGGGAGACCTTGTGCTACAGAGAGTCCCAGGGCAAGATGGACAGAGACTCAGGGCAGGTAAGGGCAGGGTGGAAGGATGAGGAGCTGGAGAGAGGATGTATGTCCTCTGAGGAACCCACCATGACCCCCTCCACCCCTCCTCCAGCCTTGTCCCTCTGAGCCAGTCCTGTCATCCTGATCAACCTAGTCAGCGTGTGTCTCAGGTGCCCCTGTCTCTCCACAGTGCCCTGTGGACGGGAAGGTGGAAGAGGCTTTCCTCATCCAAGCTATGGCTCCCTGATGGGCCTGGGTGGGCCTGGAATAAGCTATTCTGCTAGCATCTGGTTCCTGGGGCGAAATTGGGTTCTCTGGAAGCTGAGGCTGGACAGGGCTTGCAGCCACTCTACCCACACATCCCTGTCTCTCCGAGGCACCTCTGCCTCAGGGATATGGGCCAGGACCCAGAGCATTTGCCCTCCACCCTTCCGGACACACAGGGTCTCCAGAGGCAGCTGAAGGCTTGCCTTGGCCTTGCTGCCCTCTCTCCCACCCGCCACCCTCACCCTCTGACCTGTCTTGGGGCTCTGTGGTCCCCTCCCTGGTGTTCATTCACATCTAAGCTCCTTGTGGGCTCCTCTGGTTTGCTTAGCTTCAGCAAGTGGCCTTCATGTCTGTCTCCCTGGGTATCTGTCCTGCACTTAGCCATATCACATTAGCCAGGATCTACCTCTTTGGGCTTCAGAGAACTCTTCAAATGCTGGGCCATTTGGTGACATGAGAAGTTCAGTCTTCAAGTGGCTGGAAAGTCCTGGTGCAGGCTGTCCATAGCCCTGGATGGATTGATTAACTGAATCACTGATGGTGTCCCAGGGGCCCCTGGGCATTCACAAGGGCCGTTCCTCACTGGTTGAGCTTTCAAGGCCCTAAGAGGTGGTAGACACAGAAGCCCAGCGGGTTCATATCTAGAGATGGACCCTGCCGCTGTGGGTGTTGCGGGTGTTTGTGCCCAGTTGCCCATCCACTCCCCCACTCATTCCTTATTCATGCCTTTGAGAAGCCGGGATGCTGTCCTCAGTGCTGTGCCAGGCGCTGTGCTGGCACTTCCAGCAGCCTGGGTCTGAGGGTGTGAGGGTCGAGATGCCCGCCGTGTATAGGAAGACAACAACAGACGCCTTCTCATGCAATGTGCAAGGGGTCTTTATTGTCCAGGCATGCGTGGGGCTCACTGAACACGCAGGAACAGAGAGTCCCGAGTCGGGCCCGAGTAGGGCTTATATGTTTTAGAACAAAGGGAGGAGGGGTCCTTGCAAGCGCGGTTACAGAAGCAGATGGCATTGGTTACTTTAAAAGGGGCTTTTACATTCATTGGGGGAAATAGCTACGTGGAGGTCTTGGGTTAGAGGCAGAGGTTGTTTCCTAATATGGACAGAAGTAGCCCAGGAAAGGCATATTTTACAAATTCCTTAGTCATGAGGTTCATCCTTATCTTCACAGCTCAGGCCCTCTGGTTTACTCTGTCCTTGGGCGGCTACACATTGTAATAGCTTAACTCCCGGAAGAGGGAAAGGAGGGTGGTTTAGTACAGCTCATGTATCATTGTTACTAGAGAAAATTTCTCTTACATTCCCCCCTTTTTGTTTTGTAAATCTCTAATCTTAGAGATTTGGGGGTCTGTCGCTGGGGTCATCGAGAACTGCATATTGTTGCCTGATGAGCATCAGTTTTACATTACCAATTTGACTTTGTAGGAGATTTATTATTCTATTTAGTAGGCAGGGCCCTATGGTTATTATTAAGAGTAGTACTACTAAGGGTCCCATCAACGCTGACAATAAGGTGGTAAGCCATGGAGACTGGCTGAACCAAGATTCAAATAGGCCTTGTTGGGCTTCTCGTTCTTTTTGTCTCTGGTCCAATCTTTCCCTGAGTTTGGCCATGAACTCTTTAACAACCCCAGAGTGATCTGCGTAGAAACAGCATTGTTCTCTTAAAGCCGCACATAATCCCCCTTCTTTAAGAAAGAGTAAATCAAGTCCTCGTCTATTTTGTAGAACTACTTCTGAAAGGGAGGTTAGAGAGTTTTGGAGGGCCATGACAGACGTTTCTATGGCCTTTAAGTCTTGGTCTATCGCGGCTTGTAATTGACTAGTCCGTTGGTTGCCATGTATAATGGCAGCTGTCCCTGTGCCTATGCTGGCCACCGCTGTGGCTCCCATAAGCACCGCCAGAGTGATTGAAATTGGTGCTCTTTTGTATCTAGTTTGGCCTGATAGTTTATCTATTAGTTCTGTCTCCGAATGGTAGAGGATCCGGGGATATATAGAGACCAATATACAGAAGTTAGCAGAATTATTGAAAACTTTCGTAGACACACAGGGGGTGATTCCAGTGTCACATGCCCATTTTAAGCCGGGGGGGGGTTGAAGGAACTTATTTTTTTCTTGAGTTTGATTAATAGTGGCGCATAAAGTTATAATGTGAGGAGGAGGATTACCTATACAGGTCCCTTGACCTGTAACCTCAGACAGGGTAAGTTTATGATCATTGTCCCAGTCACAGGACGAGCCAGAAGAGAGGATAGTATATGGTTCTTTTACAGCTATTCCTTCATAATAGGGTGGTGAAGCAGACAGGCAAAGCCAGCATGACTGTGTAAGGTCAGCTTGGGAGTGATTGAGAACTGAATAGGCTCCCAGAATTAGGTTATACAATCGGTCACCAAGACCCGTTGGATCTAGTGGGGAGGGTGTATGGATTGGGGTACTGGTGGAGGTTTGGAGAACCTGTGGGGGTGAGGTTCTAAGAGTGGCTGTAGGTCTCAGTTGAAGGGGGGAATTAGTCTTAGCAATCACCGAATTAGGTCCTATCCCGATCCCTTTTTGGGGAATTTTTTCCTTTTTAATCAGGATTAGTCCTCCCCTATCCGTACTATCTTCGTAATATCTAATCCCCCATGTCATTCCGGTGAGCCATTTAGGGTCAGTGGGAGTAGTGACATTAATGAAATACATCTTTCGACAATTAGGAGACACCATGATTTTTCACCCTGCCTCAATTTCGTCTGAATCTGGTGTACCCAGTTTACAGTAGGAGATGCCACAATTGGGCTTTTTTCCTATCTCTAGGTGCGGGTCAGGGGAGGCTACGTTCCAACTAATGGCTAAGGTCTCACAGCCCCAATAAGCACAGTAATAGTGTCCCGGACTGTTGCAGTAACCCTTACCAGGATTGGAGGCAGGACACATATAAATGGGGATTTGGTCACAGCAAGGCCGGTGAGTAGTTAAGTCACAGGGGGATATGAGAAAGGATGGTCCCCCCGCACCCTCCCAGGTGTATAAAGTTTTTTTATCCTCCCACCTAGTTAGGGTCCACTTCCAAGGTTGATGGGGGTTGGGATTGGATCCTCCTAGGGGAAGGAGGAGGAGTAGCAGTAACCCTACGAACCCGTAACTTGAGGGGATTTTCAGTCTTTTCCAATTTCCATTGAGGTTCCGGTGGTGGTGGTGCTGGCTTGAGGTGAGATGCATGGATCCAAGACACGATGCCATCAACTTTGACCGCCGTAGGTGTAGTCAGGAGCACTTGGTAGGGTCCTTTCCAACGAGGTTCTAGGGTCTGTGTTGGGTGTCGACGGACGTAGACGAAGTCGCCCATGCTGAATTGGTGGGGTGTGGGTCCGTCACTCGGCTGGTAGGCTGAAGAGAGTTGGCACCACAGGACCTTTTGAATTTGGTCCAGAGCTTGGAGTCTATTAATTAAAAGAGTATGAGGTAAATGGGTGTCCTTAGGTAAAGGGCTGAGGTCTCGAATAGGGGGAGGGGTCCCACATAGGATCTCGAAAGGAGTCAGATTTGGCGGCCGGGAAGAAGGGGTGTTTCTTGTCCTGAACAAAGCAAAGGGTAGGAGCATAGTCCAATCTTTAGAGCCAGTCTCTCTGACTAATTTTGTTAAGGTCTCCTTGATTGTCCTATTCATTCTCTCTACCTGTCCTGAACTTTGGGGTCTATAAGCACAATGAAGTTTCCAATCAATCCCCAATATCTTGGCCATTCCCTGACTTACCTGAGCCACAAATGCCGGTCCGTTATCAGACCCAATTACCTTTGGCAGGCCGAAACGAGGAAAGATCTCCTCCATTAATTTTTTAACTACTGTTGATGCAGTTTCCCTTTTGGTAGGGAATGCCTCGGTCCATCCTGAGAAGGTGTCTATAAAGACTAACAAATATTTAAGTCCATATTTGGCTGGTTTTATCTCAGTAAAATCCACTTCCCAGAATTGTCCTGGTCGGGTTCCTCGTAGCCTCTTTCCTTTTGGGGGTTTAGAGGGAAAAACGTTGACAACCTGGCAAGCTTGGCAGCCTTTGGTGACTTGTTCTGCCAGTTCCTGAACTTGAGTGGCTGACAGTTGGCTATCTATTGATTGATTTTTGGCCAATAAGCATAGCTTTTTTGTCCCCAAGTGAGTTAAATTATGGGCCTGTTGGAAGTAGGCTAGAAGTTCTGTTTTTCCCATCTCGGGAGCCTGAAGGGGCTCATTTGGACAGGCCTCCGATGAATCATTGACCTCCAGGAGTAAAGTGGTGGGGGCACTTAGGGCTGCCTGTTTCGCAGCTTCATCTGCATGGTTGTTGCCTTGTGCTATAGGGCTTGTATCTTTTTGGTGGCTATTACAGTGTACTATGGCCAGTTTTTGTGGTAGCATAATAACCGCCAGTAGTCTAAGAATCTCTTGTTTGTTCTTAATCTTTCCCGCTGAAGTTAGGAGTCCTCTCTGTTGGTAAATAGCCCCATGTACGTGCACCGTGGCAAAAGCGTAGCGGCTATCTGTATAAATGGTTGCCCTTTTTCCTTTTGCCAATTCTAAGGCCTTTGAAAGGGCAATTAATTCTGCCCTCTGTGCAGATGTGCCTTCTCTCAGTCCTGACGACCAGATAACTCGTGTTCCATCCGTAACCGCGGCCCCCGCGTGTCTCTTACCTCTTAGTAGGAAACTGCTGCCGTCAGTGAACCAGGTTACCTCAGCATCTGGGAGTGGCTGGTCAGTCAAGTCTCAGCGAATTCCGATTTCCTCCGCCAAAATTTCTTGACAGGTATGTAGAATTGGCTCAGGTGTCTCTTCTGGCAGTAGAGTGGCCGGGTTAAGAGCAGTTGGAGGACCGAATGTTATCCGGTCCTTATTGAGCAGAAGGCTTTGGTAATGAGTGATGCTGGCATTAGAGAGCCATCTATCTGGAGGCTGACGAATGACACTCTCTAATGCGTGTGGGGCGATTATGGTCAGTTTTTGTCCCAGAGTTAGTTTATCTGCGTCTTTCATTAGAATAGCTGCTGCTGCGATAGCCTTAAGACAACGGGGCCATCCATTTGCCACAGGGTCTAATTTCTTTGACAAATAAGCCACAGGTCGCTTCCATGGGCCGAAGGCTTGAGTTAACACCCCTCGAGCTATTCCCCGTCTCTCTTCAATATAGAGAGTAAAAGGTTTATCTATATTGGGGAGAACCAATGCAGGGGCCGACAACAGGGCCTTTTTGATCTGATCGAAGGCCTGTTGTTGGTCAGCGCCCCAGGCAAAGGTGGCGTCTCCCTTTAGGAGGGAATGGAGAGGAGCAGCCAAGGAAGCAAACCCCGGGATCCACAGGCGGCAGAATCCCGCAGTCCCCAAAAACTCCCTTAATTGTTTTTTATTTGTGGGTGGGGGGATTTGAGTAACAGTCTTTTTTCTGGCCTCCGTGAGCCACCGTTTTCCGTTTTTGAGAGTGTATCCCAAGAAGACAACTTCTTTTTGGCAAATTTGGGCCTTTTTAGCAGAGGCTCTATACCCCAATTTGGCTAACTCCTGTAAGAGCTCCCGTGTCCCATACATACAGTTAGTTTCCGAATCTGCAGCCAGCAGGAGGTCGTCTACATATTGAAGCAGAGTTACAGCAGGGTGTTGGATTCGGAAGGAGGCTAGATCCTTGTGGAGAGCTTCATCAAAGATGGTTGGAGGCAAGCGTGAATGCCGGGACCTCGGCTGGGAAGTTCAAACTGGGCGTATTTCTCTGAGCTGCCGGGGGAGATGCGGTAGGGCGGCCCAGGCTGCCATGGGGAGACGTGGGAAAGCCCCAGATGCTGAGAGTCAGGGACGCTCCGCGCGGGGAGGAAGTTTGGCCGGGTCCGAGCGCCCTGGGAGCACAGCCAGCTCGATCCCTCCCGCCTCCCGAGCCAGTGCAGCTTTCCGGCGACTCCCGACAGAGATCGGCTTTTTTGTGGCGGCAACGCCCGGCAGGCCCACATTTCGCGCGTATCGGGCAGGCCACGCAGAAAGCCCCAGACGCTGGGAGCCAGAGACGCTCCGCGCGGGGAGGAAGTTTGGCTGGGTCCGAACGCCCTGGGAGCATAGCCAGCTCGGTCCCTCCCGCCTCCCGAGCCAGTGCAGCTTTCTGGCGACTCCCGACAGAGATCGGCTTTTTGGCGGCGGCGACGCCCGGCGGTCCCACGTTTCATGCGTATCGGGCAGGCCGCGCGGAGGGCCCCAAACGCTGGGAGCCAGGGACGCTCCGCGCGGGGAGGAAGTTTGGCTGGGTCCGAATGCCCTGAGAACACAGCCAGCTCGGTCCCTCCCGCCTCCCAAGCCGGCGCGGCTTTCCGGCGACTCCCGACAGAGATCGGCTTTTTGGTGGCGGCAACGCCCGGCGGTCCCACATTTTGCGCGTATCGGGCAGGCCGCGCGGAAAGCCCCAAACGCTGGGAGCCAGGGACGCTCCGCGCGGGGAGGAAGTTTGGCTGGGTCC